>BQNB010055918.1:4929-38900 GCA_026074375.1 Tanacetum coccineum
CGTTTTAGTAATAAAAGACTTTGAAACTCCACCATGTCTTAGTTAAATCCCGACACTTGCAAAAAGTTACTATTTTTAGTAAGTTTCCCTTTTAGGCAACTCTCTTAAACAATTCTAAACCGCCTAATCCTTATGTTTAAATCGCCTAAATGTCCAAATCGTGCCATTTTTAATAATCCTACTTTTTATTAAGGTCGTCATCTCAATTAACCTTTCATGGCATTTCTAGTTGTTCTAACTAATTACCTAACATTTTTATGTGTTTCGCTTGCATTTAAAACATTCAAAATCGTCCGAAAGTGCCCGAAACACCCTTTTATCATTCCAATCAGCAACATTATTTAGAGTGTTTCTTAAAAATCTATTTTTTTGATTTTTGATAAAAATGTCTCTCGTTTTTTACTTTTAAGCTAAGCGGTTGCCAACATTATAGTAAAATCTCATTCCGGACAACTTTCGTGTTTTATACTTAGGCCGATTCGGACCCGAAGGGCTCCGAATCGCCCGTTTTAGCTGCTGATCTGGTCATTGCATATTTCCATTTTCGCCGAAAAATGTTTCAAGTTTCATTTGGCCATAACTTGGCCGTTTTAAGTCCGATTTTAAAGTGTGATATATGAAAAATTATCTATTCGAAACGAGCTCTTCGAAAACTACTTTTACGCCTAATGAAAACATTTTTAAGTCGCTCAAAACCACCAAACTAATTTGGGACAGCAAGTATGGTTTGCCGAAATACGCCCAAAAATCAACCCAACTCGCATATTAGTGCCTAATCTAGTTCAACCTTTATTTATAACTAATCCACCACAAAACTAACCTTAATCCAACCTAATCTCTATTGTTGCAACTCTCATCAACTCTCGATCTCACCAAGAACATATTACAAAACATAAACATAATGTGGTAACAATATTTACTTCCATTTTATAAAAGATGACAAATATTACTTATTTCTTTTGTAAAAATTATCACAAACACATGGATCTTTAATAATAACAATAGATCTATAAAGAAATTAGATGAAACCAACAAAGGTTCAAGTAACACTTACAAATCAAGAAGAGCAAGTAGCAAGAACACTAGATCTATACCCACAAATTATAGATCTATAAAAACCCCAAATAATCTTGAAACCCTAACTTTATAATTCTTGAAATCTTTGAAAAATAATCAACCAACACTTGGATCTACCTTAGATATAACTAGGAATGAACTTAGAATACTTGGATCTTGCTAGAAATCAAAAGTTATGGAAGTGTTTGTGTGTGTAGGTTGTGCCGTGAGATAGGAGAGGAGGGGGAGAGAGTTGTGTGTTTTTGTTGGTGACTAGAAATGATAAGGAACCCTAAGTGTGAGAATGTGCTAGTATTTATAGTTCAAGACTAGGGTTTAAAGGGCTAGATGGTGCACACAAGGGACCAAGACACACCAAAGGTGTGTGCACCCTTGGTTCGGCCGAACATGGCTCACAAGGACCAAGATGGTTCAATTTTTCTAGCCAAGGTTCAAGTGGTATAATTATGGTTCAAAATTTGTTAGTCAAAGATGTAAGAGTGTGTAAGTAACATGTGATGTGTAAGAGTCTTGCATGCATGCATGTTGCTAGGATACAAAAATGTCTCTTTCTTACACTAGTATGGCAATATTTTCAAATTTTGATTTAGTGGTTTAAGGATGATTTAATTTCAAGTACTAAGTGTATTTTGGCTTGGCTTTAGACATCTTTATATGTATGGGAATGAGGGTGAACAAAATTTTTAGTAGTATGACACTAGAAGTATGATAACTTGACTTTACACGGAAAGATTTTGAGTTTTCGGGGATCCGTTTAGTCAAAAACGCGAAAAACGCAATTTAAAGGATAAAACCCTAAAATTAATATCGGAAGTGATTAAAAATCACGAAACACTCAGGAAAGCTAAAATATCTTATATTAAGCCTAAATTAATTTATAAACGATGTCGGAACGCGTCCGACGACGTTTTTCCAATTTTACGCAGTTTAGTTCCCCGGTAAACTGTCAGATTTAAACGCAACGTATAAAATTTAAAGTAGATGACCGGAGTGGGTCGGAATACTAACCGGGAATTTATGGGGTGTGACATCCTTTCCCCGTTAAAAGATCTTTGTCCTCAAAGCTTAGGGCGTAGCTTGAGTCGCGGATACAGGGTTAACAAACAACTGAGGGTACTTCTTCTGCATTTGGTCTTCGCGTTTCCAGGTATACTCGGGACCTCTTCTTGAATTCCAACGGACCTTCACGATTGGAATGCGACTTTGCTTCAAACGCTTTACTTCGCGGTCCATAATCTCAACCGTTTCTTCAATGAAATTGAGCTTCTCATCAATGTGGATTTCGTCCAATGGAATCGCGAGCGGTTCATCAGACAAGCACTTCTTAAGGTTCGAGACGTGAAAGGTACTATGAACACGGCTAAGTTTCTCTGGTAATTCTAGTCGATATGCAACTGTTCCCACCTTGGCGAGAATTTTAAAAGGTCCAATATAACGAGGGTTCAGCTTTCCCCGTTTGCCGAAACGTATTACACCTTTCCAGGGCGATACTTTCAACATAACCATATCCCCAACCTAAAACTCCAATGGCTTACGTCTCTTATCAGCATAACACTTTTGTCGATCTCGTAAAGCTTGTAGACGATGTTTGATTTGGATAATCTTCTCTGTTGTCTCACGAACAATTTTTGGTCCAGTAAGCTGAGCGTCTCCCACCTCAGCCCAACAGACAGGTGATCGGCACTTGCGACCATACAACGCCTGAAAAGGTGCCGCCTTAATACTTGTATAATAGCTGTTATTATAGGAGAATTCTATTAAGGGTAAATGTCTGTCCCATCCCTTCCCAAAATCTGTCACACATGCTCGGAGCATGTCTTCCAATGTTTGGATAGTCCTCTCACTTTGACCATCTGTTTCGGGGTGATATGCCGTACTCATATCTAATTGAGTTCCAAAAGCTTCTTGAAGAGATTGCCAGAATTGGGACACGAACCTACCATCGCGATCAGAGATGATCGAAACAGGCACTCCATGTCTCGACACCACTTCTTTCAAGTATTGCCTGGTCAGTTTCTCCATTGAGTCATTCTCCTTTGCTGGCAGAAAATGAGCAGATTTAGTGAGTCGATCGACTATAACCCAAATCATATCTTGCCCACTTGCCATTTTTGGTAACTTTGTCACGAAGTCCATAGTTATGTTTTCCCATTTCCATTTAGGGATTTTTGGTTGTACCAATAGACCGGATGGTTTTTGGTATTCTGCTTTAACCTTTGCACAAGTCATACACTTTCTCACATATGTGGCAATTTCTGCTTTCATGTTGGGCCACCAGTAAAGCTTTTTCAAATCTTGATACATTTTGTCCGATCCAGGGTGGATCGAATACTTTGACTTATGCGACTCGTGCATAATCAAAGCTCTCAAGTCACCAAACAGTGGTATCCAGCTTCTATTCTTCAAACACAACGTTCCATCTGCACGTGGCTCTAGATTCTTAATCATGCCATGCAAATCTTCTGTTCCGCAATTCTCTTCTTTTCTCGCCTCAACCTGAGCATTCAAGATTCGCGCAGGGAGGTTCAAACCGATTGTCATAACCAAGGCTCGAACTCGTAGTGGCTTAGGTCTATTCTTTCGGCTCAACGCATCAGCCACCACATTCGCCTTTCCCGGGTGTAACAGTAACACGCAGTCACTTAAAAGTTCACTTAACAGTTCTAACCACCTACGTTGTCTCATATTCAACTCTTTCTGATCAAGAATATGTTGCAAACTCTTATGATCAGTGTACACAACGCACTTCGTGCCGTAAAGGTAATGTCTCCACATCTTGAGAGCGAACACCACAGCTCCCAATTCCAAATCATGTGTCGTGTAGTTCTTCTCATGGATTTTTAGCTGGCGGGAAGCATAAGCTATGACTTTCTCTTTCTGCATCAACACTGCGCCTAATCCCTTATGAGAAGCATCACAATATACTACGAAGTTTTCACTTCCTTCGGGCAATGCCAAAATTGGTGCACTACACAACTTTTGCTTTAATGTCTGGAAAGCAGTTTCCTCCTTTTCACCCCAATTAAACTTTACACTTTTCTGAGTCAGCTTCGTCATAGGCTTGGGGCAATCTGGAGAATCCTTCGAGAAAATCGTCGTAGTAACCGCAAGAACCCCTCCTAGAAATTGGCGAAATTCTGTTGGAGTTTAGGGTGACTCCCAAATCCTTGATTGACTCAACTTCGCAGGGATCAACGTGAATGCCTTCGCATCATCACGTGTCTAAGAAATTGTACCTTCGATAGCCAAAAGCAACTTTGAAACTTGGCGTACAATTCTTCTTCTGACAACTCCAAAATTAGTCTAAGATGTACATCATGTTCTTCCTTGGTCTTAGAGTAGATCAAGATGTCATCGATGAACACGATCACAAATTTATCTAGGTATGGTCTACATACCCGGTTCATCAAATCCATGAACACTGCCGGTGCGTTAGTCAACCCGAATGGCATCACTTGGAACTCGTAATGACCATAGCGAGTTCTAAACGCCGTCTTTGGGATATCCTCGTCACGAACTCTGAGTTGGTGGTAACCAGACCTCAAGTCGATCTTTGAGTACACACTTGATCCTTGCAACTGATCAAACAAGTCGTCAATTCTCGGAAGTGGGTATCGATTTTTCACAGTAACTTGTACTGTTCACGGTAGTCGATACACATCGAGACCGTCTTTCTTTTTGACAAACAAAACCGGAGCCGCCCATGAGAGGACGTGCCTTATAAAACCCTTGTTCGGAAAGTTCATGTAGTTGAGTAGACAATTCCTTTCCATCCTGACGGGCGAACCATACGGGGCTCGAGCTACAGGTGCAGCACCTGGGACTAAGTCAATTTGGAATTCGACTTTGTCCGTGTGGGGTGTAGCAGTAAGTGTCTGGAAAAACTCTGGAAAGTCCCGTACAGTCGGCCACGTCTTCAAGTCGCTCTCCTCCACTGTCTTTGTCTTTTCCTTCACCGTAACTGTGCCAAGAAATAGTTGATCAACCTTTCTCTATATACTTCTGGGACTTTTCACATGATATAATGCTCAACTTTGATTTCTTCTCCTTGGTACCTTTGTCTCCTTGAACGATCAGAATTTCATTTCCATAAGGAATACGCACTATCTTCTCGTCACAGACAATCACTGTGTGATTCTTTGCTAACCAATCCATGACGATGATAACGTCAAAACTACCCAACTCTATAGGCATCAGACAATATTAAATGGAGTGTCTAACAATCCTAATGTACAGCCCTATAAGCACATGTAGGTTTCTGAAGTCCCTTCCGTCAGCTATTTCGATAAGCGTAACAACGTCAAAGGCATAGGGTGTGATTGTCTACAATGCACTAAAAGTATTTGATACGAACTCCTATCCGGCACCAGAATCAAATAACATATACGCATGATGATCGTTGAAAGGAACGTACTCTGACAGTGTGTGGAACCTGGTTTTACGTCACCTCCTCCTAGGTATAATGCTCTGCCTCTTGCATCAGAACTCTTGCTTTGTTTTCCCGGTTTTTGGTTCTTGATCTTGGGCAATCCTTCCAGGTAATAGTCCTTGTGCAGCCACACTCAAATCAGACAACCTTCTGATTCACTATTTGGCCTCCCTGGGTGGGGGTAGTGGGGTTTGTAACCTTGCAATTTCTGGCCAAATGTCCAACCTTGTTGCACTTCACACATCTCACAGTGCAAGGGCCTACATGATGAAGCTTACACTTGTTGCAGAGAGGCAAGGTACCTTCATATTTCCTCTCCTCATTGTTACCAGCCACATAGGCTCTAGCAACATTCTGTCCTCCAGTATTCTGTCGTTTGTGGGGTGGTTGTTGCCCACGGTTGTTTCCATAGTTGTTGTCCAATCTTCTCTTGTTCTCTGCATTTCTCACAGCATAACCCTTCAACTTTTGATCCATCAAGTTGTTGGCAATTCGAACAGCATCTTGTAGTCTTGTAGGTTCTGCAGCAATCACATTTCCTTGGATGTTATCGGGAAGACCTCCAATGAATTTCTCCACCCGATCTTCCTCCTCGGGAACCATTTTGGTGCACATCATGGTGAGTTCCTGGAACCTCTGAGTGTAACTAGCGATGTCATTGTTTTTCACCGACAGATTCCACAACTCGGTTTCCATCTTTTGGATCTCATTTCTCGGGCAATACACTTCGGTCATCAGTTTCATCAGCTCTCTCCATGACAAAGCGTATGCAGCATCAGTTCCGATGGTTCTCTTGTGAGAGTTCCACCAGGTTAGTGCACTGTCGAGTAAGGTACAAGTTGCATACTTCACTTGATATTTCTCCGGACAGTTGCTGATGTGAAACACAGTCTCCATCTTCTCACTCCACCTTATCAGACCAACCACTCCTTCGGTTCCTTTAAAACTTGTTGGTTGACACTTCATGAAGTCCTGGTAAGTACATTCACGAGCAACCAACCTATCGCCTCTTCCATTCACATTGTGGTTCTCATTACCGTCACCGTTGTCACCTCCATTGTTTCCATTTCCATTACCATTTCCATTGTCATTCCCATTCCCGTTTCCATTACCGTTTCCATTATCATTCCCATTCCCAAGTTCAAGATTTTGGTTAACTTGATGAGCTTCTAGAGCTGCGTTCACACGTTGATCGATCATTTCTTCAATTGCGGCGTGGGTCATCCCGGAACGAGTGTTTGTCATTGTTCTACATCACAATACACAACCCATAGTGAGATTTTTGAAACGAATATATAAACATCAGGTAATGATAATTTAATACATGCTATGAAGTAAAGTTTAATTGTAACACGTTCGCCAGGAATCATAAGTAATAATATAGATAAATAAGCGAGAGAGTCAAAACAAGCTTTTCATTTCATAAATAAAAGCATAATTCGATTACAACCCAAATCCAAAATAGGTTCATGATTCACAATTATTTACTGCTAATACCTAGACCTAACCATTGGCCTAATGTCCTACATGATCAGGGTACAACTAGACTATGGGCGAAAGCCAAAACGCCTCCCAAGATACAACTCCAACCTCCTAAGTCTCCCTCGAGCATCATCACGATCCCTACGAATCTGACAAAACTCCTCCTGTGAAAGGGGGGTAACACAATCTGGGTGATACATCTCTAGTCGAAGATCCCGAAGGAGCCTGATCTGACACATCCAATCCCAAAGAAAGAACTGGCGAAGAATCCGCATACTAGCTCTTTCTCCATTAGCTATCAACTGATCAGCCTCCAATCGTCTCTAAACCGTCTCAATCTTGACAACCCTATCAATATGAACCTCAGACATGTAAGGGTAAAACTCACGTACGACATCATCTAAGTCAATCAGTATCTCCTTGAATGACCTAATAATGCCATCTCTAGTGCCAGAAGAACCCTCTTCAACAGGCTCCTCACTCTCCTCCTCAACCACTGGTACCGACCTCGGGTCGACACCTACCTTAACCGTGTCTCCAACACTAGTGTCAGCCTCCTGCTCCTCTATGTCATCCCTGAAATCCCTAGGATCACTCTCAACACGATCTCTAACATCATCCCTATCACTAGTACCCAACTCCATATCAACCTCAGTCTCTATAGGATCACCCTCGATATCCTCCTCCATGCTAGCCTTTGATGAGTATGAATCTCTGAACCTCTTACGAGGTGGTAAGAGATCAGCACGAGTAGGAGAGCTAACATCTCGTAAACTGTGAGATGACTGGCACAGATTCACCGGGGACATTATTCTTGCGAGATGGTCCAGCGGAATGTGAAGATGAATGTAGTGGTCTTTCAGATGAACCTCCTAATGATGACTCTGATGAAGTCGGTGGACACAAAGTAGATAATGGAGTAGCACACCAACGACGTTATGCCTCACTACGTCGTGGTGCTCTCCTCGGGAGGTAACCCAATCTAGGTGATACATCTCTAGTCGAAGATCCAGAATGAGCCTGATCTGGTACATCTAAACCCGATGAATGAACTGGTGAAGAATCTGAAGATGAACTAGAAGAAGATGGGCGGTGGTTTGAAGAACGAGGTGATACACGCCTCCATGCTAATCTACGAGCTGATAAAGGTCTAACCCTCTTCCTTGCAGTCATAACCCTCCGTGACCCGTTAGGATGAGTACTGTAAGGTCGACCTAAAGGAATAGCCTCCCTAATCCACCTAATCATACGTGCTCATTTCAATTCAACTAAGTCAATCGATGTTTTTAGAAAAAGCTTCAAATTTGTAACTTGATTCTTTAAAGCGAGGTTTTTCTGTTCTTAGTAATTTGAAAGTTAAAATGCCAAAGAAGCATGAATGAAATATGAATGCAAAAATGCATGAATATTGAAATTATGCCAATGAAGCATACATTTGAGTATATGGAGCAAGTAAAAGATGTGTCGTGATATCCCACTCCGCTAACCACGAGGTGGGGGTTCAAACTAAGACATCTTTACTTCTAGGGATTTGGTGTGTTGTGATATCTCACCAGGAAGCGAGGTCTAGGTGAGGGTTCAAACTAAGACACCTATCCTTAGCCATATTAGGAAGAAGGTGTTGATGTGATTTCCCACTACGCTAGCAACGGGGTGGGTTTTCAAACTAAGAACACCGGTCGTTGGTTGTGATATCCTACTAGGGAGCGAGGCCTAGGTAGGTGTTCAAACTAAGCAACGCATTCCTAGCTTTAAGAACTTATGATTATGATGATGAAGATGTTGCAAAAAGTTCTACAGTTAAATTTTCGTTCTTTAAAATCAAGTTACAAGGTCCTAATAAGTTGTTGCTTTGAGTCATGATTCATCTTGAATTACGACTATGGAAATAAGTTGATCTATGGTTGAGTTGAAATGAGTACACACATTTAAATCATATATCCATGTTGGGAGTTAAAAGTTCACAAGTCATAAGTATGAGTGCTTAACATTTAGACTTATATTGACAAATGATCTTGTTTAATTGCTTGGTTTGGATCTAGTGAAAAATCGGGGACGATGAATTTATCCGTCAGGACATCCGTAGATTATTCTATGGACGCTTCTCATTCTATGATCCCAGTGTTTATAAAATAAAGGAAGTCAAACAGGCAGTCAAGAAAAGAAAAAGGAAAATCCAAAAATATTAGGGATAGTTAGTGTACATATAAAAAATTTGGTGAAAACGGGACTCGTCGAAGCTATTGATTCTTTAGTTCCCCTTGACGAACACTTTGCTACTTTTCGAGGTAATTAGTCGAGGGGGTTCGAGATTCTTAGTTTTCTTGAGTGTTTACTTCATAACATTGCGTGAGGACACGGCAATACCTTAGTATGGGGGATTTTGGTATGTGCTTAATTACACATACCATTTTCCATTAAAAACGGACTTAAATGACTAAAAACGTACCAAAAATACATTGTATTTGTATGTTTTGCATTTAAATTGTGCAGGAACGGATATTCAAAAAAGAAAGCCAAAAAACAACCAAGCCAAGCACGGGATGGAAAAGACAAAGTCAAATCGAAGCCAAAGTCAGTCAAAGTCAAAAGTCAGCCAAATGAAGAAAATACAACCTGAGGGACTAAAACTGCCAAACCTCAAGTTGTGTTACAAAAAGACAAGGGCTGAAATCGAAAATTGAGGGTGAAGTATAATTTTAGGGGCCAATTCTGCCAAACCCCTAAAAGTTGTATCATAAAAGGGGCAAAGTTTACAATGAGGTTATAAGAGATGAGGGGCCAAAGCTGCCAACCTACCCAAACTCCATCTTTTCCCGCC
Source organism: Tanacetum coccineum (assembly GCA_026074375.1). NCBI lineage: Eukaryota > Viridiplantae > Streptophyta > Magnoliopsida > Asterales > Asteraceae > Tanacetum > Tanacetum coccineum. The sequence goes on from BQNB010055918.1 coordinate 14,739, forward strand.
CAACAAAACCCAGGTACAACTAGGGGATGTCATCCCATACCTTCTCCCTGCAAACCACTCAACACCATAGATAAATCATTTCAACCACTCCACTATTCCCTCCCCCCATACTTATAATTGCCATGTTGGCAATCCCTCACCATTTCCAAAGTAATTTCGATGGCTGTGATTGACTTAAAAGAAGCACAAAAGAAATTGAAGGCTGGGATTTGTTTTAGAATCACCTCACACAACAAGCACATTGTGGTTTTTGTCTCACAAAAGAAGCACAACCTGGAAGACCAAGGATGAAGAAACTAGTATAAATAGGACCCTTTTGTAAGCCAAAAAGGCATTCTAGCTTATTGTAGTTTAATTGTAATTTAAAGTCAATTTACAATACCAGTGTTAAGTTTCTTAATCATATTGTTTTGTGTTTAAAAAGTTCTCATCACAGCTTACTCATAAGCTGTTTTCATTAAGTAAAAATAAAAGGTTAAGTAGTTAAGAGAAAATCACAAATATCACTCTCAAATATACCACAGCTTATGTTATGGATGATAAGCCAGTTCTGGATGGGCTTATGGACTCTCACTAGCTTGTTTTATACAAGCTAGAGCTTGTAGATTCATTGTTTGACCCTGTTTTGAGCAAGGGTGTTGTAAGTTTCTCTTTTTCTTGTTTTTCTTATTTTCCTGACAGAACTATTTAAGTGCTATTTTGTTATTTGCTAGTTGGAAAAAAGTGTTTTGTAATACCTTTCTTACTTAGTACTGTTAGTTTACTTGTTAAAACTGTTAGTTATAAGTTAATACTGCTAGTTGACTTTTGTGCTGTACTAAAACTTAAAGCTACCAGTACTAACTCCAAGTTAGTACTGCTAGTTCATTTTCTTGGATTTCAAAGGTAGCAGTACTAACTCAGCACTAGCAGTACTAACTACAGTTAATACTGTTAGTTAGAACTGTTAGTACTGGTAGTTCATTCTACCTTATTAGCTTATTATTTCTGCTTATTTAAAGATTGTTTCAGCTTTTTAAAGTAGATTAAATCATTTTCCTTTACTGTTTGCTTATTTAAGTTTATTTTCCTTTTTAAAGTATTCTCAACAGTTTATCAGTTTTAGTTTTCTAGCTTATTTATCATTTTAGTTCATTCTAGTTGCTTATTCCAATTACTAAGTGCTTATTAAGGTTAGGTGAACTTCTGTTTTAGCTTGTTTGCTTATTTATCGTTTCTTTGTGTTTTGTTAGCCTAACAGTACTAACTTAAGCTAACAGTACTAACTTTAGCCTAGCAGTACTAACTCCAAGTTAGTACTGGTAGTTAAAACTGTTAGTATTGTTGTTAGTACTGTTGTGTTTATCTTGTTTAATTTAGCTTAATTGCTTTTTGTATTTGCTTATTTAGAGTTAGGTTAACTCATTTGATTTTTCTTAAGTTTGTTTGAGCTTATCTGTGCCTTAGTTTAAAGTTTTAAAGTGTTTTTGTCATTTCTAGTTATTATTCTTGCTCCAGCTTATTCTCTTTGCTATTTTTATGTGCTTTTGCTTTTGATTATTAGTTTTAGTGCCCAATCATTCCCTGTGACATTCAAACATAAATCATCAATCGTCTCTCGATTTTCCATTCTAGCCTCGTTGGGACATAACGACCCGGGAACACTCTATACTGCTTCCGGTTTCTTAATTTTGTGGGTACTGATCCTTGTTTTATATTTATAGATGTCTACGTTTATTTATATATAATAAGGTGTAAGTTCGCGCGAGTCAATGACAACATTTAATCGTTTAATGCCCGTTTACATTGTATGATCATTTTTAGTTTACGCGATTTAACTTAACTTTTACAGTTTAAGAGCAAACGCGTAAAACCCTAAAAATAAATTGTGCATTACATAATGTCGTACAATGACCTAAGTTACGAGGTGTTATAGAATACTAAGTAGATGGTGGGTTCGTGTAATTTGTTCATGACTTAGGAAATAATTACACAGATCATCATAAGTGTGACAAAGCAACAACACTAGGAGAAGCAATCTAGGGAGTAATACATGATTAAATAAACACAATCTTTTATTATATTGTTATCACCAGTAGTTTAGATAATTATTTAGTTTAATAGCTAAAACCAAACCAACCTCTCATTTATATGATTTACTTGGTTTCTTTAAAATATAAAAATACAAAAATAATCTTCCCTCAGCCTTTAGAATTCTTTTAGACCGTGATTAAGCCTTCCCAACCTATTCATCGAGTGAATAATAACACCCCTCTCCCCTCCCCCCCCTTCTGAGTCTGGCCTATACTACTACTACAATGATTAGGTGCTCTACCTAGGGAGTTGTAAAACTTCATGTAGAAGTCTAACGACAACCGCATCAAGTTTTTGGCGCTGTCGCCTAGGGAATAATTAGGTTTTGATCATAGTTTAGCTTAGTGCTACTTGCTTGAATCCTTTCAAGTAAGATTTAATTTCCGCATATTAGCTTTCTTGTAGTCTATCTTTTCTTTGTGTTATCTGTTTCGTAACCCATTCTCTTCAACCACCATGGGAGACGAGAATCATATCTGTACTCTAGGAGACTACTCCAAACCTAGCCACAAGGGCTATAGGAATACCATCGAGATCCCCGTAGGGAACAACGTGGTACCTCTTCGATCTGACACCATCCGGTTGGTGCAAAATGGATGCTCATTCCACAGACTTTGGTCCGAGGATCTAAACCAACACCTCAAGGATTTCCTAAAACTTGTGGACTCACTTGACCTTGACGGTGACAATAAGGAAAGAACGCGCCTGCATTTATTTCAATTTTCCTTTGGCGATCAAGCTAGCAATTGGCTTGAACGCCTTCTAGCAGGATCCATCACCACGTGGGAGGATCTTACTACTCGATTCCTTGCTCAATTATTTCCACCGGGAAGGACCGCAAAACTCTGCAACGATATCCTGATGTTTTAACAACATCATGAAGAATCTCTATCTGAAGCATGGACTCGTTTCAAGGACTTACTCTAAAAAGTCCCTTATCATGGCATAGACCTTTGGCTCCAAGTCTAAATTTTTTATGACTATGTCAATCCTGTCACAAGATGAACCATTGACCAATCGGTCGGTGGTAAGCTTCGTGACCTCAATGATGAAGAATATTGGGCATTATTAGAGGACCTCGCCCTCTATGACAACAAAAGTTGGAATGACCCAAGGGACTTCGCTAAGTCGATCAAGGCAATCGCTTTGCCTCAAGATGTCCCGAGTACATCCGACCGCCATCTAATCGAGCTCGAAAATCAAGTCCAACGCTTGATGGAAGCTCATCTTGCTTCGCCATAACCTGCCCAAGTGAACAAAGTCACTACCTCATGTGAGATCTGCGGTGGTCCTCACGACACTCAGTATTGCATAGAAGATCCCGAATAAGCCTTCGTTAAATACGCATCCTCGCGTACCGATGAAGCGGGAGGTAAGTGGTATACTTTTAAGCCCGAGCAAAACAATCTTGGTGACACCTATAATCCGTCATGGAGAAGTCACCCAAACCTTAGGTGGAGACAACCCTAAAATTCCTAAAATTCCCAAAATAATTTTTCAAACCCACCTAACCGGTTCCAACCCAACGGTTCAATCCCGAACCATTCCTTCAACTATCGTCCTTAAAATTTTAACAATCAATCGAATATAAAAGGACTGGTTTTCGAGTTCATGGCAACTTAAGACGCTAGATTATCCAAGTTTAAAGCTGATTTCAAACGACAACAAGGTGAGACGACCAACAAAATCGACACTGTGTTAAAGGCCATCACCGATCAAATAGCGAGCACATTACCTAGCGATACAGTTAAGAACCCAAAACTGGGGACTCATCCAGTTTTGTCTGCTCGTTCTTACCCAACAATAGACCCGCAATGCTCAACACAAATTCACAGTTCGATCAACGCCATCATAATCCATCCCAAGCAACAAAGTAATTCCCATGACAGAACCGAAGAGAATGAGGAAGAAGAGAGAGGCATCCTAGAAAACCATACCGGCTCTCCTACACCACCTGATCCATCAATCTCATTCATCATCAAAAAAGTCCTCAAATTCAATTCACTCTTTGAATCGCTCGGACTGGTTCCCCCATCGCCCAACGCTGAACTCGTTTGCATAAAAAAGGAAGATGGCGACGTGATGTTTATTGAAATAATCTTGAAGGATGACAATTCTCACAAGGAGGAACTCGAAGCAGGAGTGCAAAAAGTGGAGTATTTCGACATATTCCTGACTAGGAGTGAACTCGCGTATCACAAATACCTCATGTGTGGCCCAATCCCTTCAATATTTCTACAGAAGCCCATCAATATAGAAGGATGCCAATTGAACCTCAAGATACCATGCAACATTAGGCATGTGCATGTGGAAAAAGCCTACATTGACTTCAACCCCTCCCTTAATATCATGACCTGAATGATGTATAATTGGATCATCAGAAGAAAACTTGACCCTAGGGAAAATGCGAATGGAGGAATTAGAAATTTCACAGGAAGGATTAAAGGAATGCATGTTTTCATAGGAAACTTCACCTATGTAGTAGACTTCATGATTATCGAGGATATTAGCTCGACCATAGGCCCTAGGTTGTCGCAAATAGTACTAGGGAGGCCTTTTATTGAAATATTCAGCATGACTCACGACCTACCCGAATGAGTAGTTAGGTTCACCAACGAAAATGATGAAGTTGCCTATAAAATGCCCCATAAGATAGAACAATACAACTCGTTGACGAACCTAGAAAAGGAACACACAAAATTGGTCTATCTTAGGAACGAGGAGAACAAGAGAAAGGGAGTTAACTATGTAATGAGTAAGATATTAGGGTTCTACAAGGAATGTTTAGAGTTAGGCCCTGAATATGTAACTAGAGTGGACGATGAAGGAGAAGTCACGTAAGGACGTATGACTTCGAGTCTAGCTACAAGACTCGTTAATAAAGAAAAGCGCTTCTTGGGAGGCAACCCAATTTACTTTTCTCGCAAATTTGGAGTGTCTTGTGTGTTTTAATTCTTCATAGTTTGTTTTATTATGTTTGAACTATCTTGTAATCATGCTTTGTTTGTCTTTAACCTCGTCTTAATTTCAATCAAAGGTATTTTGCAAATAATAAGTGTAGGGGAATTTATTCGGCCTATGAGCAAAATTCAAACATGTTAAATGAATTGTTTAGATTAATTCGCGTCAGTTTCGAGTCATATGATTGAATTGTTAAATCTCAAGTTTTATGCAGCCATTTGTACAGGAATTAACTTATGGAATCAAGTGCAAGAAATTTTTTCATCGAAAACAAAAATTTCATTTTCACAGACTATGGAGACGGCGTCATGATTAACACGCAACGCCGTCACCAGGATACCTATGACGGGGTCACGAAAACCCTGACGGTGTCAAACGCCTAGGTCCAGAAAACTTAAAGTTTTTAATTATTTTTGAAAATAAAACTTGCATAACATTTAATATATGTATTCTTCTATTATAAACCTGCAAAACCTAATGAGTTTAACAATTCTCTCATCCTATCTTTACTGCTTTATCAAGTTAAACCTTAAATTCACATTGTATATTGGTTTATCGCACATTTTATGCTTGGTGTAGTTGTCTTTGTCTTTGATTATAGGTTATATTTGATGAGAATAAGCTTAGAAATTCTTAGGAAATTTCATTGGATGATTCTCGGAGGACGATCTAACCAGTTATCGCATGTTTCTTCTCCATTATTTAGCAAACGAGGGGAGTACTAGTTTCTTTTCCTTGTTTTCTTTTCCCTTTATTCGTTTTTATGGGCATTTCTATAGAATATTGGGGAGAATGTTCAACCTAAGTGTAGGGGGAAATAAGCCTTAGAAACTATTCATTCATTTTCCATTTGCTTTGTCCTTAAAATGATTCATAATATATCGAAACATAGCATAAGAGGTGATTTTTACCCAAATTTAAATTTTTTTATGACACATACCGATGAAAACCGAGTATTAATAGCGTCTCATGGATAGGAATTTATATGACTAGCATAATAACCCTTAGAATTCCACCCCAAAAATGTGAGGTTCGCCTTTAGATCTTTAGGAATTCTGGTATTTATTATTGATGCCCAAGATAGTTTATACCTTTAGCTTTCTCGAGTTAAGGAGTGAGCAGTCACATGTGTCTATTTCGTCATTATGGATGTGTACGTGTGGTGTTCGTTGCCTTTTCTGGAGCATTAAGATTGGTATTAAATTATATGAGTGTATCGGTAGCATATTAAATTCTAGAACTTATTTTTGTGATGCATCCCGAGACCGTATAATAAGTATTAGGATTTGCTTGATAAGAGGCATTAGGATTAACCCATGTTCTAAGCCTGTAATTGTTATGATGGTCACACCGATCATATAACTATCCCACACCCTTGCCATGCACTCACCTTTAGTGCAGAATACCCCTAGTACACCCCTTCGAAGAGCATTGTTAACTCTTAAACCAATCGTTACACCCAAATCGCCTTAGCCTACCTTGTATGTACTCATTTTTAGTACATTATTGTTTTAACCCAAGTTAATTATTTGAGTACACGGTTGCTAAGTCCTTATCCTTGTAAATACAGTTTTGGGACGATTGGGATTCATGGTAGTATTTATTTCACGGAAGAATAGGGAAGAACCCCTATGTTTATCAAATGATCTCCATGTTATTTTGATCCACCTCAAATCGGGTCATTAGTTAGATTGTAAATATCGAGCATGTAAAAGCTCAAGTTGTTAGAAACAAGAAAAGTATCGGTCACTACCAATGTAGAATAGTCTTAGCCCGTTGTTATTCATATGTTTAGTAACATAAGCTAACATGGCCTAAGGCTCATGGAAAGCCCATCAAGGCCCATGGACGGCCATTATTAGGGTATAAATACCCTCTCCATGCCTTGGAGGAGGGTTTTGTTTTTTCGTTTTTTTTATTTCATTTTAAATTCTGATTATATTTTTCTTATTACTCTTCTAGAATACATCTTCCTTCCACTTTATCTCATAATAACAAAAAACAAATCCAATAAAAAATAAAAAACAATTAATCATCTACCATTATATTTATATAATAAAATAATAAACATAATAAATTAAACTCCACAATACATCACACCCTCACTTAAATAATTCTACCCTAAACACAATTATACACACCATCACCAAACTTTTATCCCCCCCCCCCCCCCCCCCCCACCCCCTTTTCGTTTCCGTACCCCCCCCCCCCCTCCCCCCCCACCCCCCGACACAACCCCCACACCCTACACAAAGTCTAAAATGATAACATAGTACAGGTGGAAAGCGGATATCAAACATCAGCTCGATTATGGGATAATATGAAATAACGTAAAAGAAGTCTAAAGGACTAAAACATGTGTCCAAGATAGTATAGCACATCAAAGTGTCTGCGATAAAAGAGAAGGAAGATAAATGGTCACTTCCTAAGCACACACTCTCTCAAGCCCAATCTCCCTCTAGATACCTGCCGTATAAGAAAGAGAAAGAAATACGGCTGAGCATAACGCTCAGTGAACGGATATAATAACAATGTAAGTAATAAGTATGAATCCTGGATAATAAATATAAAGCAGCGGAAAGATCATGAGTGTCATGAGGAAACCTGGAGAATGCGTCATGAAGAATAGGAAATAAACATGTAAAGCATGGTAATACGAAGTAAAGATGTCATGAGATATCATGGATAGTATAGACATAATAACAAGGAATGCCCACGAGCTCATATAATCATACATGTCATAATAATTAATCGTCGTTGGCAATACATGCAATATAATAGAGGGGCTGCCTCATCTAGTAATAGAGGGGTTGACCTCTTATAATTATTATGGGTGAGGGATCTCTCCAAGTTGAGGGATGTAGAGCACACACCAACCAATCACCATGAACGTGTAAACATGTAAACTAGGATGCACCCATACGCCCCTGAATAATAATGGCCAAACATGAAATATAATCTGGTAACATGAAAAGGGACGCCGCGTGAAATCACTCTCAACGCGAAAGAGTCGTGACACAGGTGCCTCATGTGTCACGGTCATGGTACCTCCATGACTAGGTGGTAAGTCATGTAAATCATGGTCATGCGTATATATATAGCTCGGGCAATAGAATAAGTCATGAAATCAAAATGTATAGGATCATGGGCAAAAATGACATAAATCATGGGGGAAGCATAGCAGTTCTGGGATGAATCATGAAAAGAAAGAATGTCCTTACTGAAAGGACGGAATATCCGTACCTTATGTCCAGCAGTAACGGAAAGAGATGGATAAGAAGATGGAAGCTACTCCTGCTTAATGCGATCTACATGTTAAAGGACATATATAAGTTACTTGTTCATGATTAAGGTTACTTTCCATTTTTAGTAACTTTCTATTTTTAGTAACTTTCTATAATTAGCATGATTCCTTGATTAGTACGTTCCATGATTAACATATTCCTGTTTTATATGTTTCTGATTTAGTATTCTTGTTATATTGGGTACTTTCCAAAAATAGCAGCTTCTAATGATAGTAAGTTTCCAACATAGACTTTCCTTAATTAACTTTCCATAAATGATAACTTCCCTGGTTTAATAAGTTTCCATAATTAAACTTCCCAACAATAGACTTTCTAAAAATAGCAGGTTTCTATAAATAGTAAGTTTCCATAAATAACATGTTTCTATAATTAGCAGGTTTCTATAAATAGTAAGTTTCCATAAATAGCATGTTTCTATAATTAGCAGGTTTCTATTTCTGTATTTACAATCCAAATCCTTGATCTTACATAATTTACGTAATTAGTCCTTTTAGTTATTAATTTAATTAAACATGATCTTTAATTATCCATTTTTGCAAAACAAGCCCTTATAATATCAAATATGGTATTTTCATACTTAATACTTTAATTACTGATCATACCTTGTACTTTTCATAATTTACACTTTTAGTCCCTCAGTTTTAAATACAATTCGAATTATATATATATTATATATAATTAATCATGTTTAACCCATAACAATTATCAAATGACAATTTATACCCTTCTACTTATTTTTCACAGAATCTATACATTATATTAACATGCCATAATCAGCCCCAAAGTTTCAGAAATTACAAAACACCCCCTTATACTTTTAAAACACAAATCGGGTAACCAATAAATGCACAAAACCCTAATTAGAATTTTCCCCAATAATTACATAATTTTTCTACATTCATTAGCATGTATTGGACCTGGGAAAAATATAAAAACCCTAACCCTAATTCGTTTTCCAATTTATTTCTTCATTTCCTTCATAATTCAAAATCGGCAAAACTTAAAAACTCCACAATAATTATCTAAATCTTTTATACAATTTTTCTAACAATTTATCTGGTTCATACATGATATATACAAGTCATAAAAATTATAAAATCGAAAGTATAAATTTATTTAGAGCCGAATACAATTCTTGCAATTATTAGGGTTTAGATATGTTTAAGGCTTAATAAATCAAAATAACGTGAATGGTAACTTTTCTCATAAACATATCAGATGTTTAATGTAAAATGAGTTATAAAATACCTTCGAATAATTATGGATGATTTTATGATTTAGTGAGTTCGGCTAGGTATTTCCGAATAAATGAACTACATAAATCGAATCAAGCTTCAATACAATGAACATAATTTTCTTAGCTCCCTTGTACTCCCAAGTAACCCTAGAAAAATCGTTCTTGACTTGAAAAATATTTTGAGCCGCCTCTTTTAATTGTTTAGGGTTTTGGAAATTGGTTTTTAAGATATTTACAAATGGAAAATTGTATATAAAAAGTTATACAACATAAAAGGCCGAGTTTTGGGTATTTATAAGGGATTAAATCATATTTAATTTTGCCCTTAATATATTTTCATCATTTCCCCTATTTTTATTTTATATTTAATTGTATCAATATAAGTTGTTAACTTTTGATGTTTCGGCAATGCTTAATATAAGAAATAAATTATTTTTCTTGCAATAATATAAGATATTTTTAATCTTATATAAATTTTATACTTGTCACATGTTGTACTTTATAATTCTATAAACACTTGATTGAATATTTATTCATGCTTTTATTAATTTTATGACATTAGGGGCAATTTTTGGTCATTTGCACTTGTTTATGATTTTTGGGTTTTCAACTTCTTCCCCTCTTAAAAGATAATTCGTCTCGAGGATTAGAAACATGATACAGTTGAAAGGACGATACCAGTTCATTGGAAGAAAAAATGAGGATATGAAGGTTCGTTATGACTCCTCGGTCTCACAAGTGCGTCCCGCTCGGGATGATTCCTCCATAGAATTTTGACAAAGGATCGTCTTGTTAATCATGACTCTGTCCTTGCCGGTTAGAATAGAACTCAGGCTCTTCCGTGTAAGATTAATCCTCTCGATCTGATCGAAATGGATAAGAGATAAAGTGAGAAGGATGATACTTGTAACCTATGTGTAATGATACTTGAAAACATTTGTGGAATGAGATTGCTGAGGAGGTAACGCCCAAGATAGGAAAACCTCACCCACGCGATCAAGAATCTCAAACGGTCCTATGAAACGAGGACTATTGCTTGCCCTTGATACCAAACGCCTGACTCCTAAGGTAGGTGGATACGTTCAAGAAAACATGTTCTACCCGGCTGGAACTCTAAAGCTTGCGATGTCTGTCGTCGTAACTCTTCTGACGAGTTGTGCTTACATTAAGCTTTTCCTCTGGCGATGGCGGTCCTTTTCATTAGTCACCTCAATAATCTCGGCCCTCTAGAATACGTCACCAACTGATCCCCAAAAAATAGGAGCACACGACATTTCCTTACATAAAACATTTTAAAAGGGAGCGATTTAATGCTCGCATGCAAATGTTATTTGTTGGCAAACTACACTAGACATATTAGTCATCCCAATTCCTGCACCAATTCTAAAGCACATGAACGTAACATATCCTCTAATGTTTGAATCGTACGCTCCGACTGTCCGTCGGTCTCAGGATGAAAAGATGTACTAAACTTGAGCCTGGTTCCCTAAGCTTTCTGTAAACCTTTCCAGAAATGAGACGTGAAACGTGGATCTCTATCTGACTACCGATCGCTGATAGAGTACGTGTAATTCGATCAATTTCTTGTTGGATATATTTCTGTTTTTTATCTACGGGGTAAATCCTTACGGATAGGAAGGAATTATGTCCGATTTAGTCAAGCGATCCACAACTACCCAGATTAGCTTCGTGCATCATTTGTGTCTGTTGGTAACCGGTATCAAAATCCCATGGATAATTTCGTCCCTACTTCCAAACAGGAATTCTCTATCGGTTGCAATAACCCACTTGCCACCGTTGGTGTTCAATCTTAGATCCTGCTGACAGGAATTAAACACGTTGACACATACGACAGCCACATGCCGCTTCATACCAACTCCACCAAAAGTGTTGTAGAGTCGTTGGTACTTCTTCGTCGAACCGGGATGAAATCGATACTGGAGGAACTATGAGCCTCAGTCTTCAAGCTTCTCGAAGTGTAGGATCCTCTGGTACGCATAATTTAGTACCATGCCATAAATATGCCACGTCTATCCACGCGAACTCGGTTGCTGATAAATATCTGATTAATTGCCAGATTTCTCCGTCATCCTTCTAAGCTGCCTTAATCTGAGAAAATTAGGTTGTCTCAATCTCAGACTCAGCCCAGAAACCACTCTGTCCACGAACACTATAATTCGATATCGAAAACGCTCTAGGTCACGAATTAATCTCTTCTTCACTCCTTGATGCCAGCTATTCTTACAGACTTCCTACTCAAAGCATCAGCCACCACATTTGCTTTACCCGGATGGTAATGAATGTTTGGTGTCTTAATCATTCTTAACTCCAAAACCAACGCCTTGTCTCATATTTGAATTCTCGCTGCGTGAAGATATATTAAGGTCTTATGTCGGTAAAAATATCACACGACTCGCCATAAAGGTAGTGTCTCCAAATTTTGAGAGCGAAGACAACGGCTGCTAACTCTAGATCATGAGTAGGGATAGTTCTCCTCATGGCTTTAGTTGTCGTGAGGGCTTAGGCAATCACTTTCCCATGCCTGCATGAGTTACACAACAGAGGACCTTTTAGAAGCATCACTGTAAATATGAAATCCACCTGAAACCAGATGGTTGAGTAAGAATAGGCGAGGAAATAAAAAAAATAAAACCATACGTTGCTTAAGTCTTCAAAGCTCTTTTCTCGTTCTTCATTCCTACAAAATTCTCACCTTTTCGCATATGCTTGGTATGGGTCAAGGGCTAACGTGAGAAAAACCCTCTACGAATCTGCGGTAATAACCTGCATAATCAAGAAAAAACTCCGTACTTTCCGGTCACGACGTCGGTCTGGGCATTTGGTGATAGCCTCAACCTTCGCCGGATTCCATCAGTGATTCCTTCTGCTGAAACTATGTGACCCAGAAAAGCTCACCCTTACTCAACTAAAATTCGCACTTGGAAAAACTTGGCTTATTAATTTATCCTATCGTAAAACTCTGTAGATACAGTGCGGAGATGTTCCTCGTTGTTCTTATTTAGACTTAGAGAAAAACCAGATCTCATCCAATGACCGATGCGAACTTGTCCAAGAATTCCTGGGAAAACCGGTTTCATCAAGTCCATAAATACAGCTGGAGCATTCGTGAACCAAAGGCATAAACCAGGCATTTCATAATGACCATTAACGTGTGCGAAAAGCAGTCTTGGAATTTTGATCTTTCCACTCGCAACTGATGGTAACCAGATCGTATAATCAATTTGGAAAATGTTTGGCCCTGAAGACTGATCATAATTAATTCATCGATAAGTGGAGGGGGATAACGATTACAAATGGTGATCTGTTTAATTTTTCACGGTAGTCGATACATAATCTCATGCTACCGTCCTTCTTCTTGACAAACAGAACCGGTACACCCCATGGCGATACACTCGGGCGAATAAAACCTCGCTCCAACAATTCTTGTAACTGATCCTTCAATTCTTTTAACTCAATCGGTGCCAGGCCGATAAGGTGCTTTGAGAGATCGGCTCTGCTCCGGGAATAAGCTCAATGTTAACTAACATTCGACTAGGAGGTTATTCTGGAAGTGCTTCGGAATAAACTGTCTGAATTCGGAAACAATCGCGGATCATGTATAGAAGGAAAAGTCAGAAAGACGTGTCATGAATGGTAGCCAGAAAACCTTCACAGCCATGCGATAATAAGGTACGTGCTTTTAAAGCGGAAATGATCTTCATAGGTTTTCCCGGTAATGAACCATGATAAATAAATTCAGGAGCATGAATATCGCCGAATATAACACGACGGGAATGACAGTCAATCGTAGCACGGTGTGCTGCTAACCAGTCCATACCCAGAATTATGTCAAATTCACACATATCCAGGGAAGTGCATTAACTGAAAGAATCTTGTCACCAAAACTGTAGAGGAAGATCTCTATATACATGGGTAATCGTGCGGAGTCTTTCATGGGGGGGCGTGGATATACATAATACATGATAAAGTTAATATAGGTGTCATAGTAAAACATGAAGCAACTGGTAGATATCACAGAGGTGTCGCACCAGTATCAAATATAAAGAACAAACATGCAGTCGAATATAAATAAGCACCAGTGTGGTTACTGATGTATTGGCGGCCTGATCCTGAGTTAAGTGCAAAGACACGGCCTGATGCGTCTGGCTTCTTGTAAGCTTATGACCAGACGTACTAGCACCAATGTTCTTCTGGCAGTCGCTGAGATGACCAGCTGGCCACATTTGAAGCAAGTACACAGCAGCACGACTCGCACTCTCCTGGGTGTCTTCGTCCACAAGTGTTGCTTACAGGGTGAGTATAACCCTCAGAGGGTACCTGGACTGTAGGAACCTGATTTCCTATGATAGATCGTGAGACTGATAATTTGAGACATATAGTGAATAAAAAGTGTTATTTCAAATGATTTTACCCGGTTGGTAGATCGGTGGGATTGCTGACCTCTGTTCCTTTGGTCGCGTCCAGCACCAGAATTCCTGTTACCATGACGTAGATGTTAGTTTATATCCTCATAACAGCTAATGACGATAGCGATTATGATTTGACGGTGTTGTCACGAGAGTGTTGTTGTTATTGTTATTACGGTAGTTTACCAACACCGCCCTGCTGTAGACCCTTGACGGTCATTTTTTGTCGGTCATCACTCTGACCGTGACTCCTATGACTACCCTGCTGACTGTAAGGGTGATAACGGTCTTCACTCTTGTACCTAAAGAATAATTGGGTGGCACATGATATAAAGATAAGGATGATAAATCATGGAATAAGGTCTCAAAGATTCGATTACTAAAAGTTTACCTCTTGTCTGAACTCGGTCAGACTCTATAATCATCCCTGTCACGAGAGATTTTAAGTGCGTGCAGCATCCGCAACTGAGCAACATCGTAAACTGTACTACACATGACAGGTACAAAGGCATTGACTTATGAATGACCATAACAGAATGTTCTTCGCCTGATCTTTCTGCAGTGACAGCAGTGTCAAGGAAAACCAGTAGGCGGAGGGTAACGCTGCATGTACTCAGTACTATTTTCACTCGCCCTTTGGCGGATGGAATGGTACTCCCTCTTCAAACGCTCTTGCTCGGCTCGAGGGAAAAACTAAAGAAAGAACAGCTCTTTGAAAGCTGCCCAAGTCAAGGTAAGGACCCACGCATCTCCTCCTTTGGCCTGCTTATAGGCCTTCCACCAAGCTAAGCGATACCCTCAAAACTTATACAACAGCCAATTGGTCTTAAAAAGCATCATTACAATCCATCAGTCGAGATTTTCTCCATATGGGAGATCCAATTCTCAGATCAACTGGGTAATGCCTTCCTTCTTTTTTTGAACGAATGGGGTTTCTGTTTATTGAAGCGCTCAAGCCAAGTATGAATAGTGCTGGTGGAGGATTACAACCGAAGCACCAGCGCAGGTATTCTTCGCGAACCTGCTCGCGGAATCAGGTGGAGCATGGCTTCCACGAGCTGACTGAACGGACGCATCGAGTTCAGCATCGGTAAGAGTGTTTCACCATCTGACATTTGCAAAAAGGGTTTAATGATTAAAAACGGTTAATAGGTAAAACGCGACAGAAGATAAACGTCGTTCTGTAAGAACTTAATGTCTACCAATCCTCACAGGGTCAAGTTTTAGAGCCTACAGGTCGAAAAGCCATGGAGCTCTGATACCGTAATTGAAACGGACCCAAACCCGCTCCGGAGAGTAGGCCGAAACGTCCTATCCATGGTGTCATATCAAAGACATATAAAGCATAAGTCATAATGAGAAATTAGAACAAGGTGGAATGCCGGAATCAAACTCGGCTCCCGATTATGAGATCAACATGAATACGTAAAAGAAGTCTAAAGGACTAAATCATGTGTCAAGATAGTATAGCACACCAATGTTCTGCGATAAAATGAATGGAAGATAAATGGTCTCTTCATAAGCAAATACTTCTCTCATGCCCAATCTCCTCTAGTACCTGCCGTTAAGAAGGAAAGAAATACGACTGCGCATAAGCTCAGTGAACACGATATAATAAACAATGTAAGTAATGAGTGTGAATCCTGGATAATAAGTATAAAGCAGCGAAAGATCATGAGTGTCATGAGGAAAACTGGAGAATGGTCAGGAAGATGGAATAAACATGTTTAAAGCATGGTAATACGAGGTAAGATGTCTTGAAATCATCATGGATAGTATAGACATAAAATAATAAGGAATGCCCACGAGTCATATAATCATACATGGTCTAATAATAATGTCTGATACATGCAATTAATAGAGGGGCTGCCTAAACATTGTAATAGAGGGGTGACCTCTTTTAATAATATTGGGTGGAGGGATCAAGCTCCAATGATGATGGGATAATGTAGAACACACACCCAACCAATCACATGAACGTGTAAACATGTAAACTTAGGATGCACCCATAGCCCCTGAATAATATCGGCCTAACATGAAATATAATTCTGGTTAACATGAAAGGGTGGCCGCGTGAAATCACTCCAACGGCAAAGAGTCGTGACACAGGTGCTCATGTGTCTCGTCATGATACCTCCATGACTAGGTGGGTAAGTCATGTAAATCATGGTCATGCGAATATATAGCTCGGGCAATAGGATAAAGTCATGTTAATCAAAAAACATGTAAAAGGGATCATGCAGAAGGGACATAAAAAAAATGGGGAAGCATTAGCAGTTCTGGGGATGATCTGAAAATAAAGAATGTCCTAATAAAAGGACGGAATATACCTCCCCCCCTACCTTATGTCAGCAGTAAGGGTAAAGAGATGGATAAGAAGATGAAGCTACTCCTGCTAATGTGATCTACATGTTTAATGGACATATATAAGTTACTTGTTCCTGATTAGGTTACTTTTCCATTTTGTTAACTTTCTATTTTTAGTTAAAACTTTCTATTTTTTGTAAACTTTCTATTTTAGGCATGATTCCTTGTTTAGTACGTTCCATGATTATCATAATTCCTTGATTAATATGTTCATGATTAGTATTCTTGTTATATTGGTACTTTCCAAAAATAGCAACTTCTAATTTTAGTAAGTTTCCAACATAGACTTTTCCTCCCACCATTACTTTCCATAAATGATAATCTTTCCTGATTAATAAGTTTCCATAATTAAACTTCCCAAATAGGACTTTCTAAAAATAGACGGTTTCATATAAATAGCAGGTTTCTATAAATATCTGGTTTCTATAAATTGCAGGTTTCTATACAATAGCAGTTTTCTATAAATAGAAGGTTTACATAAATAGAGGTTTCTATAAATAGCAGGGTTCTTTAATTAGCAGGTTTCCATCTGTATTTACATTCCAACTCCCTGATCTTACATAATTTTACGTAATTATACTTTTAGTTATTAATTTATTTAAACATGATCTTTATTATCATTTTTGCAAAACAGGTTTATTTTTTCAAATATTGGTATTTTCATACTTAGTACTTTTATTACTTGATCATACCTTGTACTTTTCATAATTTACTCTTTTAGTCCCTCAGTTTTAATTAAAATTCGAATTATATTTTATTTATATATAATTAATCATGTTTGACCCATACATTTATCATATGACATTTATCCTTTCTACTGATTTTTCCACAGGAAATCTATTAATATATTACCATGCCATAATCATACCCATAAGTTTCAGTAATTACAAAAAACCCTCTTATACTTTAAAACTCAAATCGGGTAAACAATAAATGTACAAAACTTAATTAGAATTTTCCCCAATATATTTCATAATCTTTTTACATTCATTAGCATGTATGGGACTGGGAAAAATATTAATAAACCCTTAACCATATTTCGTTTCCAATTTATTTCATTCATTTCTTTAATAATTCAAAATCGGCAAGATTAGAAATTCCACAATAATTATCTAAATATTTTATTACAATTTTCTAACATTTATCTGGTTTCATACATTGATATATACAAGTCATAAAAATTATTAAAATCGATAGTATAATTGAATAGATTCCTTCTTTGTATTGCAAGTTGCGTCTGTTGCTTGGTAAGGATATGCAGCCTCCGTGTTGATGCCTTTGTTTTGTAGAATAAATTTAAATCCATCATCCATGTACCCACCTTCACATCCTTGGTCCACACCGCTCCTGTCACAATCCATCAGCTCTTGCTCGGATAGCGAGATCAGTTTCCCGGTGGTGAGTTGAGTAATTCCTTCGGTGGCAGCGATTGTTGAAAACGCCCAACAGCTTCCTATTGGTTAAAGAACAAACAATAATGAAAATGGATAAACTACAACTTCAAAAGGTACGTAGTTAATTTGATGTATAATTTATTATCCCATTTATAGTTTGCTTACCACATTGACCTTGATCCTTGATTGGAGTAACGGCACCCTTTTTCCTCCAATCCATGGTTGACGGAACCGCAGTCACATCGTCATACCTGAATGGTGTTGTTTCTCTTAATGTTCGCTCAGATGGGAACTTGAATCCATTACGAGTCGCCTTAAACTCATCACTTGTTTGGTCTGCGAATTCATTAACACTCAGCTTGTAAGCGTGGTTTCCAGCATTGTTGAATGTTTCTATGTACGCGACATTGCTCTTGAATATCTTGAAGCGCATTTGTTTATCCACATCATCTCTATACACACGCCCATAACGAGCCATCCACTCTTGATGCCTTTGTAACATGGTTTCTTCATTTAGTGTTCGAGAAGTGACTTGACATGCCCACATCCCAAAAACCAGCAGCATTGCTAGGATAGTGGCTCTATAAACTGATAAACCCATAATTAGGTTCGGCTTCTCACAGAAGAACTATGATTCTTAATATAGTAAGTTACTAAATGTGGATGTAATTTCAAGTTCAAGAAGATGGCCTATTTATAGAAGAACACCAGGCTTACTTAGGGGTCAATTCGCAAGGTTCGGGTGGGAATGAACATTAGCTGACTACGTAGTTGGCATGGCATGGAAGGATCTAATGACATAACGTTTAAACTCTTCTGTAAGAGAAGGAACCTTGATTTGTTTTATGCTTTTTTGACATATTATAAAAAGTGAAACGTGTGGGACATATTAAATACAGTACAAAACAAATTGCAAAATCAATGGGAGATTAATTAGGACACAAGATAATCCAAATATTTTGAGTTGAAAAGTTCCCTCCAACATTTTTAAAATCAAATAATCATTCTCTATATTAGCGCATTTTGTATAATGACATACTAGACGAGTACTCGTGCATAGCGACGGTGTTTTATTACGACAAATAATTATAATTGTGATATTTTTGTTAAATGTTTCGTGTAACGTTTATATATATAACATAAACTTATCAAAAATATAATATTTATGAAAACACAAAAATAATGGCTTAAAAAAGAATGAAGAAGTATTAGACGAGAATCCGAATGAGTTTGTTAGTAGTGTTGGGCCGGTGGGGAGATAGGGTTCGTATATATAGTTGAAGATATTGATTATATGTAGTATTTAATTAAGTGTGATTGTTAGCAATATTAGACACATTTTTTTTGGAGGTGATATGCACACCACACAAAGTGATGTGCACACTACAAAAATGCATATGTGGTGTTGTACCAATATGCATTACACATGTGATTTTGTGGTGTGCACATCACTTTGTGTGGTGTGCATATCAACTCCCTTTTTTTTAATATAAGTCAAAGGTTTTTTTGTGGAAACTGATCAAAAATCTGAAATCTCAAACTTAAAGGGTATTTTCCGTATATAACATTACACAATTTTTAGTTTTTTTTAGTTTTTTTTTTAAAATAAAATTCTCTTTATAAGTATTTAAGATTAAGATAATAAGTTTTAAGAACAAAATCTCAAACTTGTTGTACAATAACTTTCCTAAGCTCAAAAGAAGGAAAGAACAATATTTTCTGGCAAATTGACTGTCCTGATTTTAAGTGAATATTTCTACATTAACTATATAATTGATATGGTGATTGAGATATATTTTCAGAGGATATTTATGTGACATATTGTTAGTCAATTTAAACCATTTTCTCTCATGAACTAGAGAGCACGGTAATACCATTCAGTAATACCTAAAAGTTTTAAAAGATAATATTCCTAGTTCAATAGCACAAAGCCAAAGTATAATAATTACTCAATAGATCAATAATGCTAGTCCTGCTGTTGGCTTTTGTAATGTGTGCATGCCAGGTATCGTCGCGTGTGCTAAATGAAAGGCCATGCTACAAAAGTATCAACAATGGATGGTTCGTTATGGCCGTGCATATAGAGATAACAAGGAGCGAGTAATGCGGTTTAAGATATTCAAGGACAATGTGGCATACATAGAAGATTTCAACTCAGAACATTTGGCTTACAAGCTGAGTATCAACAAATTTGCAGACCAAACGAAGGAGGAGTTTATAGCCACTCATACTGGATTCAGGGTCCCTTCGAAACTAAGATTGGCTCAAAACATGAAATTTAGGTATGATAGTGTGACTGGTATTCCATCTAGCATGGATTGGAGACAGAAAGGAGCCGTTACTCCAGTTAAAGCTCAAGGTCAATGTGGTAAGTCGATTGTGAACTCCAAAATAAACACCCTTTTGGTACTTTTTAACTTATTCACTTCAGTTATTATTTAACTTTTTATCCATAGGAAGCTGCTGGGCGTTTTCGACAATCGCTGCTACCGAAGGGATTATTAAAATCGCGACTGGGAAACTAAATTCACTCTCGGTGCAAGAGTTGATGGATTGTGACAAGAACAGTGAAGACAAAGGGTGTGAAGGTGGGTTCCCGGCAGGGGCGGAGCCATGTACAACACAGTGAGGGCACTTGCCCCCAACACTTCCTTCAGTAATCCTGTTTTTAGAGAGAAATAGTTATGTTTTTAGAAATTTTAATCACGTTGCCCTCAACACAAAACTGATTTTGCCCTCTATGAGTCTCAAGGTTTTTAAAAAATGAGGTGAAGGAGATTGGAGAAGATGATGCATAGAAGAGTGTGCTGAGAGAGAGGAAAAGAAAACTAATATTTAATACAAAATTGATGTTAAGTCACGTGGGAGTAGAAGTGATCATTTACTTATTACCTCTATTTTGTTTTATTTATATGGATTTTGTGATTCTCAATTTTTGTTTCCTAGTTGATTCTTAGTTACTACAAGGTTGTTTCAATTTAGTTACTCGTATAAAACATGTAGATATCATGGGAGTGTGTGTATTGTATGATGGCTCTTATCCAACTGTCTAATACTATGCCTAGATAGGATAGTGATGGTTGAACTATGTAACTCAAAACTTTTTGCAATATTCATATATCGGTTATTTTATATATTCAAATCGTAAAAAAACATTGTTTAGAGAAAATGAATTGTTCGGTTATCATCTTCACATATAAGGAGTGATTATTTTCTTTATGCAATGCCAAAACTTCTTCGCAGAAATGCAACTCAGAACAGAACTCTAAGTTCAATGAACAAATGAAGAACGCCTATGACCTCTGTTGGAATTTGATAATAACTGTTAACCATTAACAACCACGAGTAAGCAGCGGATATGGATCATGTTTGGTACATATGATTAACACACATATAATAAACAAAGAAGGTCAATATAGAACTAAAACCTTGAAGACAATGCAAATGAATGAAACCGATATCTAGAATGTTTCCGGAAACTAGTGGTTAAATTACCACATCTATGGTTGCTCACACAACACGTCAAACAAGTACGTCACGATGCTAGTCGTTGCTTAACGTAAACAATCAAACAAACTTGTGTTCATTGTTGTGGCTAAAACACGATCGACTAGTAATGTCTGATCTGTTATAAGAGAATAAAATATGCCAAACCAAAGGTATTAACAAAGATATAAATATCTTTGTTTTTCTAGCCTTTTAATGAATGAAAAGTCAACACCTTAATGGTTTAAGACTTTCTGCCGAATGGAATAAACAAAGGAAACAAAAGCAATTTTCCTTATAGGAGATATGAATATATCGTATGTATTTGTGTGGGACTTTGTGAATAGGATGATCAAATGAGAAGTGGTATGAGGTGTTTATATAGCACCTCAACGCTAGTTGTAGATAACTCTAAAACTTTTTAGATAAACTTTAAGTCTTTAAGCTTATCACAACTCTTCCATCTTATCCTAAACATTCATTATTATCACTATAATTTTCCACCAATCTATTTCTCTACGAAATACTTCAAAATATGCTCATTTAGGAGGAGGAAAAGGCTTCCTTTTTGACATTTTAAGCCTTCTTTTTTTACTTTAACGGATATATAAAGTTAGTAGCGGTCTGACGGAAATTGACGACGTTTTTAAATATATTTTCGTGAAACTTATTACTCTCTAAGTCCATCATATTAGGCTGTCAATAATAGAATCTTTGCGGTTCTTTTTTCATCAAGTTTGACCATAAATAATTTATATATGTGTTATGTATACTTAAATGAAAATTATACAATGTATGATACATCAAAACTCTAGCAATTAACTATATTTTACATCAAGTAAAACATTATAACATCAAAGAGATAATTATGGTTCAAAGATGAGAAAAAAATACTTGAAAAAAGTCAAGTCGGACATTAATGTGGGACGGAGGTAGTATATAATTAATAAATATATTACACGTATATATATTAATTACCATAATAATACGTTTACTCTTCTCGTGTCTTACGGTGTGTGCCCCAATAGGCTCACACATTTATAGTCGTAGATGTGCGTATCCCCAACAACAATATCCACTACAGCTCCCACTTGGGAGTTGGTGTAGCAGACAGCCCATATACTAATGATGGAAACGTCTAGCAACACTCACATTCGTTTTTAAAACTAGAAATGTCTGAGATCAAGTTTCAAAAACATTCTCAGTAGCATGGTTATTTATCTCTTGCTATAATCATCTCTTTGTTCAAATACCGTTAAAACATTGGATATGAATTCCTAACGCTATTCCATAATAGTTTAAACCTTTTAGATTCTCAGTTATAGAACTTAATACAGATATACCAATGTAATCAAGAATCATCTTATGATTAACCTTTTAGGTGAAGCCACACACAATTATCTGATTAATTCTGGAGAGGCGCCAATGGTATCATACTGCACATCAAGTGGAGGAACAAATTCTTTGTTGAATACAAGTGTTGTGAATGCTGCTTCACATCACTTCTAATAATAGCCTTTATAACTACCATTTTCAGGTTAGCGTTTGACTTAGAATTAAAAAGTGATATCCACACATACCAGAACTTGTTTGTATTCTCAAGTCTAAGGATGACTTAACTAACCATTTTTCGATATTTTACTCATGACTAAGGATCCAAAAGTAAATAATCGAAGGTTGGAGAGTCCAATATGCATCCCTTGTGAATAACATATGAGTTTGGCGGGAACCATCCATGTATTCAAAGAATACAACCAACACTCACATTTGCCTTATGTAACAATATTCCTATATTGTTAACCGACAATGGACATATTTAGAATGATGAATCATTCATGGATTAAACATGCAAATATAGGATAACAATTATTATATGAATGAATAACAAATACCAAGTATCTTTATTCATCAGAAAATAAAAATTGTCTTAAAATCCCAATTATCCAAATATTAAAACAGATATGCATGAAACTAATTAGCAAGTTCAAGTCCAATGTTTCCAACATTCTCAACTATTTCTTTACAAGACAGCTAAATAGTTATCTGAGTAAACTTTCCGCATACTTGTTTCAAATTCACAAATTGTGAAGAATTTGAACGATATGATGAGTGTCGTATGTATATTTGCATACTATTGCAAGAATCGTAGTATGGAAATGTGACAGTACCTTTTATGAGGTATTTGTAGTCACCTACATACTTATCTCAGACATTCATCTTTACTGTTTCTTAAAATGTAAAGTATTCTCATTTTTTAATGTGTATTGCAACTATGCTCTAAGATGAGCATATCTAGTTAGCAGATTTATCATAAATGATGAAATCCTACTGTAACTAGAATCGATTATTCTCTAGTATCATGTGTACACAAATAACACTATGCCTTATATAATTCGTAAACATTTGTCATAACAATCATCTAAATCACTCTCAATTAAATACTTTTGTTACCAGTCATCGAAACACTCTCAATTAGATACTGTTGTTACCAGTCATCTAAACACTCTCAATTAAATACTGTTGTTGTTAGCTCATCTTGCTCTTGTGCAAAAGTAACAACAAGTCTCATACACAATATAAGATATACATGATTAATCCTTTAAAAACACAAGGTTTCCATCCATGTATAAAATTATCTAAAGTGAAATATATTATTTAAGACTTGCTTCAATGATGTATTGCATTGTGTTGGACTTAATTTCCGCATATGTTTATTTTATTAAACATTCATTCCAAGGTCGTTTATTTTATTTCCTAAATTCCCAAGTGATGTTTCATTCCAATCTCAAGGATTAACATCTAGCTTAGATGGAATGATTCTTTCGATATGTTACACAACATATGAATTTTAAGGAAAACACATAGTGCTCCCACTTGATGTCAGATATACTCGGGAGTTATCTTAATTTAAT
>BQNB010055919.1:0-38900 GCA_026074375.1 Tanacetum coccineum
GATGGGTCACCTGACTCAATCCTATCGAGTAAGCCCAAGCCTTTCGGGAAGCATAGGCCTCCTCCTCCACCATCTATACGGTCTCCTGGAGAGTCATCCTATCCTCCATAAGTAAATTGACCCGCTGTGAGTCCATATCGACTAGCTATGATATACGATACCTACTATCCTGAGCGTCCTCTAGTAAAGCATACAAGTCCCCTGTATCACACTTATGGAGCTCAGTAAGCTCTGTGACCCTAGTATTGACCTCTTCCACGGTCATAGGTGCTATCTGAGAAACTACCTCTGCCGGATCTACCTAAGCATCCCTAATACCATATCCAACCTCACTAATCCCTTGCCGTCTCGCTTCAGCATCTACCGTGCTGATAAACCCATAATCTATCCCCCGACCTCTAGTAGGTCTAGCAGTAGAACTCTTTCTGATCTCATATCTGGAGCCTAGAGTGGACAAACACAACCTCTTACAAGGTGGCTGCTCAGAGTCGAGAATGTCATCCCTACAGTCAGCATGTGGTGGTATGTATAGAGATGGTGGTAGTAGTGGTAGTAGAGGTGATGGTAATGCGGCAGTAACTACATCAATAAGAGCCCGAGTGAAGGCCATCTTAAGTGTCTGAACTTAGGTTAGACACCCAGATGATGGTAGTAATGGTGATGGTACTGGTGGTGGTGCTGAATGTGCAGGTGGGGCCGTGTACCTAGCAAGGCGCTCTCCTGCAGAGGGTGGTGATAGTGAGATAGGTGGTGATGGTGATGGAGTAGTCATGGCTAGAAGTCTCTCAACCTTTGCCTCTGGTGAAAGGGATATGGAAGCCTGAAGCCGGACGGTAATCTTAGCCCCAATAGTGATGTCGATGGAGGGTGGTGATATAGCAGGCTATGTTCCCTCAGGTTGGGAAACAGGCTCATCCATAGGTACAACAACATCAGAGTCAACTGGAGCTAGGTGTTTCTCCTTCTCCTCGTCCTCCTCATCCTCCTCGTCCTCATCCTCATCATCGGCGTCATCCCCAGATGAATCTCCATCCTCATCATCTCTATCATCTCCCCCGTCTATGGGATAGTCAGCCAGACCATCCTTTGACTCATCCTCCTCATACTCCTCTGGATCCTCCTTGGGATCCGACTCAGTAATGTACCCAGGTGACTCAGCAGTAGGCGAATCAACAGGAGGTAATGGCTGCTCCTCGGCTAAGAACACATGCTCATCCCTCAACGGTATGTACTCAGGGTATACAGGCACTGGTATGAAATCATGATCATGTGCATGTACTAACATAGGCTCACGCCCATCCTCGTCCTGAGGTACTAGTGGTGTCTGTGGATCCTCTGGGCCTGGTATGTAATCTGGTAAGGGTGGGGCAGCGACTGGCTGTATAGGGACTCCATCGTATCCATATACGATGACCCGTGAAATGCCTCCCTCAGATACCTCCTCATCGTCAGCTCCCTAGAAGGCCCTGTAGGGCTCAGAAGTGTAGGTAATAGTGGACAATGCAGAAGACATGATTGCTGCAAAAGAACAAATAACTTATATAAGTATTACTTATAAGAGAGATCGGTATGATATGTCTATAAGCTTTAATTATAAGAGTGGTCTCTATGTTATATCTATAAGACTCTTATAATACTATACGTAATATAATTTATATACGTATGTCAATCATGTAAGCACTTAGTAATTACTAATGCTAAATAGCGTATATCATATAAGCATATATCCTAGATGCAAACAAGTAATGTATACGAAGCTTATACAAGTTTGAAATGTCTTAATGGACTTAAATAGTGTTAATGGACCAAACCTAAACCTTTAAAACTCCTTTCGAGTTCCTATTAGGCTTAAGAAGCCTAATAACGAAGCTTATTAGCTTATTGGATAAGATGACCAAACAAACAGACCCCATTGTGATTGATACGCCAAGAAATAAGTTGAAACACTAATAAAAACCTTTTAAACCTATTCGGGTTTGAGTTATTAGGCTCACGAGCCCAATAAGCTCCAATAAGCTCTCCATAGCTTATTTTTAGCCTAACAAACTTAAATAAGCTTAATAAAGGCTTTTGTACTTTTTAAATCCCAATTGGACCTTTAAATGACTTATTAGACCTTAACGGGTCCAATAAGGCCCAATAAGCTCAATAAACCAAAATAAGCTCATTTGAGCTTATTCATAGGCTTACAATAGCTTATTTGACTTATTGGAACTTAGAGAAACATAATTCCACTTGTTAGAACTTAATTGGAGTTAAAAAAGGATTTTTACAAGTTAAGGGACTAAAGGTGTCAATTTGCAAACTTAGGGGTTAAAATTGTCAATAACTGATTTTATAAGGTATATGGGCTGTTTCTGTCATTTCTGGACTTAAGGGACTGTTTTAAACATTAAAGGACCTAAAGTGTCAACTTGTAAAGTTGGAGGACTGTTTTGTAATTATAAGAAACTTAAGGGTATTTTGTGAACGAAAGTGAATTATTTAAACACTTAACGAATCGGACGAGTTATAATATGTTCGGATATTATTCGGTTTTGAACACGACTTAATAAATATGAATATTTATTAACAACGCTTATACGTTTCCCAAGAGCCATCACGTAAATACAAATACAATAAACATGTGCACCACCACACAAGTGATAACAATATATATAAACTAGCACGATATGTAGTTTATGCATTAAGTCATTAGCCTAAATATGTAGACTAAGACTGGCTGTATTTACTTAGGTATTTGACGGTGTGTTTCATTGCTATACTTGGATATATTTATCATCCACAGAGGACTACCTTCTAAGGTGAGTTCATAGCCCCATGTTTTACAATTATTTAAATGATTTACATCGTTGGGGTGAGAACATGCTTTGTTTTACAAATTGGACGCAAGTGTACATTTTATACTTTGATTAACGTGTTTGCTAAGTAACGATACCCACTGAGCCCCAATAACCTAGAACTGTCAATGCTAAATGCAGCCGAAAAAAAAAATGTAATTAAATAGATCTTTTGGGATTGACGTCCCCGTTTGGGTGAGTAGCGCTCACTATGCCGGTCTGCCGGACAACAAACGTATACCATGTCGGATTTGGAATGTTGCGGGTTAGAACATCATTCAGGGGCATTTATTGGCAATTTATTGCATCCATATACGTCGAGCTTCAGTGTCATGAGCTTATAGGAAACCGTAATTACTTTATGATGTTTTGCATCAATTGCCTTAATCATACACATGGAACTCTTCGTCCCTGACCCATTGATTTACATAAACCTATGAATTCACCAACTTTATGTTGACGTTTTAAGCATGTTTTTTAGGTCAATAAGGCACAAAGTGCGATGATACATTGGAAGTCAATAAGTGAAGAGTCAATATTAAAATTTGGTCCATATTACAATTTGGGGACAATTTGTTTCTAAAACTTGTAAAATTTATTTATAATGATTGAACAATTGAAAAGCATGAGCTTATAGAACAAACAATTTTTTTTGTTAATCAATGATCTTTTTTTCAAACGCCAACTTTAGTGTCGTCACAATATCTTGTGCTATTATCTATGAAGTAACGCCCTCGAATATTCAACATTCCGCTGCGAACCAGATTTGGGGGTGTTACATTTTCTCTCATTGATTTTATAATATCCTTCAACTTACAAATGGTAATGTCTTTGTCTTGTAGCTGAGCTTTCAAATCATTATTTTCAAAAAATTCTAGAATTTCGAGAGCATTTTGATTATTACAAGATTCAAACTTTTTGAAAAATTTCCTTGATAAGTTATATGACAAATCAAGAAAATACCATGTTTTTCAAGTTGTGAGTAACTTTTCAAAAGATCATTATGCGCATTTTATGATTTCAAAAGCTCGGTCTCAAGATTAAAACACTTATCACAAGATTCATTTCTCTTTCTATCCATATTTACAGATTCACCAATCAAATACATAGAATTCATCACAGTTAAAAGAACATCTTGAGACATGATTTGTTGTAAGAGTCGATCATTTTCCAAAAGTAATTCTTTCTTAGCAATTTCCAAACATTGTTTGTCAACTGAAGACTGTTGAACAGCAACATCCATTTGGTCAAAAACTATTTGTACTTCCATTATTTCATTTAGAAGATCTTTATCAAACACATTGAATATCTTTTAAAGATTTTAGAAATGGAATAATTTCATTGTTAAAAACAGCTTTAGTATGTTCAAACCCCCATTCACCTTTTGTACGAGCATCAGGTGTAGTCCTTATCTTCACCACGTTGTCAAATCTGGCAAGGTGAAATTTAAGCATTTTAAGGCTTTCATTCACCAAGCTTACCTTAGGAAGTTCCTTAGTAGCTTCTATTTTGACAGGTGATGTATCAGAAGATTTACTAGTAAGATTGGACATACACATCCAGAAAGCTTGTTCAGCCAACAATTCTTGTTGTAGAGTAAAACGTTTCCCAAAATCTTCAGATAGTCTATTTAATATTTTATAATCAATAGGTTTATGAGAAATGTTTCCTCATCATCAATCACATGCATAACAACATGTTTAAGGGATAGTAGTAGCAGATATAACAATACCATCATACAAGGTTGGGTTAATCCGCTGAGCTTTCTTGAGATAAAACGGATTTAGATAACCTAGAGCTTGTTTGTGTATATTATTATAAAAAACTTAAGGCTTTGTTAACATGTGCACTATTTGAGCAGATTGACCAATATAACACCTCCATTTTTGACATATAGCAGCGGAAGCTAATCTGGGGTATTATTTCATAGTACAACATCATGAATAATAGAAAACGACTCGAAATAGACGTTTTTAAAAGATAAGTTATCATTCATTATTTCATCAGAGTTTTTATAAACAAATGTCCCAAAATCGAACATGAAAAACATAAAGTTTTGTATGATAACAGTTTAAGGCCATCTTAAAGTCCGTGCCACTCGGTGCCATAATATAGGTTTTTAGTTTACATGATATAAACATGCTAAAAAGTCCAGACAAATGGTTGAGTGAAATTCATTAAATGTTTAAGTAAACATTATTTGAATACAAGCTCAATAGTTGTTTATGTATTTAACACCATAGTTTGTAATAATTGAAACACATACAATTATCATGAAAAATAGTATTATTGCCCTAAGCTCATGACACCGAAACCTTAGGTTAAATAATCACAAATAATTGCCCCAGTGGATGTCTTTTCCAAAACACCCGTAAAGTTATTCAAATGTGTGCTATTGGTTACCGACGGTATAGGTACACCAACGGGGAGTCCAGTCCCAAATAGATCTATTCACAGCATTCGCGCTTACCTCGACGAGTAATTAACGGTTCATGATAGTAGGGACTTAATGGCAAAAGTAGGGACTTAGGTAATAATGTATCAAGATAGCATACAAAAAAATACTTGCATTCATGGTCAGCATGTATCCCCCTCGCGGGTTTATGAAACATTTAAAAGATTGGATGTAGGGCCTATGACTCACCTTAAATATACAGGGAATCATTGATGCAAAAGGTAAATAAAATGAAAGTAACGGCTTTGTCACACAACCTAGGTAATATGTCAAGTCTTAATTTGATTGGATATGTTTTATGTCATAATGAAATATCATTTTGATTAGATTTATTATGGAAATATAGTATCACTATTCGGGCCATCATAATTTAGAGCTCATGTATTAAACGTTTGAGGAGCCAGGACACTTTAAATCGTAAATCCAGCAAACTTATCAAAACGTAATTTTAAGTTTCTTCAAAAGTTAGTCGATGATAAATTACGTTAATTATATAACGTAATTGATTTATAAAGCGTCGATCGATGACTAATAACGATAAATGTGTCGGGTTTTAATAAAATCAAGTTTTACAGTGTTTATATATATTTTTATAATTAATATAAAAATATAATATTTTATATTTTTAAGAATACAAAAATGGCAATATATACCCTTGGTTTATAAACTTTTACAAGTTTAGTCCTTTATATAAAAAGTATATATATATATACTAAACCTTTAACTTTACAACTTGTCAAAATAGGTCCTTATAGTTATAACTTTAAGGAAATGACATTTTCAGCCCCTCTAGTTATTAATTTCAGAAAGTTACGATATATACCCCTTGCATGAAATATATTTGCAAAACAAGTCCAAAATGCCATGCAAGCTTATTTTAGGATTCCAAATGATATTTGAAAGTTATGGCTTATTAGTATAAGCTAAAATAAGATGTTTTAGCGTAACGAAAGTTTAAAAAAAGGATTCGTTAGCTAGAAAATCAAAACGGGTCATTTTTAAGGTTTTTACTTAAAAACGCATGGGTTTGTGATTCAAAGCTTCAAACAAGAGTTCATATATGATCTTAAGAGTATTATGAACATTCTAATATAGATATAACCTTATGTAACAAGATCTTAGGCTTACTTGAGCTAAAATGGGTCGAAATGGGGTTTTATGATTCGTACACCTAGAAATGGCTTCAAGACTTTGTTTTTCTTGCTTCTTGGCTTCTATTCTGAGCTTAGGGACTTCACTTGATCCTTCTTGGTCTGAGTTAAGACTCCATTGTTGTATTTGATGAGTTTTGAGGTGTGAAGAAAGTGTTGTGTATGTATGTGTATATATAGGGTCAAAAACCCTTGGTGGCCAAGTTTGCTCGGTATCTAAGGGTTTGATAAGTGTCCTAGCTAGCTAAGGTGAGTAAGGTATGCTAGTGTGATGAGTAACGGAGGCTAGAACTAGCTATGAAGATGTGGAAGGGGTGTTTGGAGGCCACGACTAAGAAAAGGAGACAAGGAGGTGACTTGGCCAACTTGGTGGCCAAGGGAGGAGGTATAGGTGCTTGTAAGCTGCTTGGTGACATAAAGGTGAGGTCATGGAGGTGCTTGGATGGGTGCTTGGTTTAAAAATTGCTAAAAATGGGTGAAAATGGGTATCGGGTTGGTTTAGGGTTCGGTTTAAGGTTTTGGACTTTTAGATTGAGTTAGGGTTAGGGTTTAGGATAGATTAAGGTTTAGTATTAGTGTTAAGATTAAGGTTTAGGGTTTAGGATTAAGTTTTAGGGTTTAGGATTAAGTTTTAGGGTTTAGTTTTAAGATTTAGGGTTTTAAAATGAAATTAGGGGTTTTAGGGTTTTATTTAGGGTTTTAGGACGAATTAGGGTTTGGGTTTAGGGTTTAGAAGTTGTACATTGAGTATAGTACCTTGTACTAAAGAGGTGGTAAAGAAACTAGAATGAAAACGGTGGTAAAATGAGCTTATTTGACTTTATGCTTCATTGATTTGTACCTTGAGCTTAAATGAGTTATACATTATTTTTAGAGGGAAAAGTTATTAAAATGTTATGCTATGATACTTGTACACATGCCTTGAATAATTTTACATTCATTTTATATGTATACATTACATATAATTAGGGTTTTGGTATAAACGTTTAACGTTTAAAGCCCGTTTTGATATAACGTTATAAATGGTACGTTAAATGGATAATGTACTTGGTAATAATGATGTTAAGATATAGACTTGACATATTAGGATGTTTACTTGATGTAAACATAGATATATATGGCATAGGTAGGTTGCGTGAGCTCGTTAATTTTAGTTATGTAAACCATGTTACATAATGGAATAAAGCAAAAAATTTCCCTGTAAAAAGGTGGTATATATAATAAATGGATAGTACATTGCATCTAATTTAATAGATGGATAATTACATTGATGAAAATTGCGGGTTGTTATATTGGTCCAACTTTTCACTCCACAAACCAGTTGGGTGACATGATGTCACTCAACTTATGATACTTTGACAACTTCTTGTCCGTTTTCTTTGTTGTAAACCCTTGCAGATAAATGTTTCCATGCAGATTAGTTAACCTTATCTCAGTACGCCATTGTCCTGTTGCTTCTTCTACTTTAGTATAACAACCTTTATAATCAGGTTTCCAGTTAACGTGCTTTAATGGTACTGGTAATGAACCAAGGAAACTAACTGCCTTTTTCCAAACACTAATTTTCCGGAATGGGTTAGATACTGTTTGTATAGCTAATGATCGCTCAGTTGGATCGTTACAGTTCAAGTACGATGCGGGTTTTGGTCTATATATCGGTGCTCCAAACTTATTTCTCTTGATCTGGTACTCCTCCTCGTCATCACTATCACTTTCTGCGTTTCTCATAACATTGGATCTTGCAGCACGGAAGGTTTGGTGACAAATTCCATCAAAGGTCAAAAAAAGTCTCTCTAGAGTATTGACTATACCGCCAATCGTACGCAGGAATCCCCGACCAACAACTATTGGTGAATCACGGTCGATTAGAATATCTAAGATTAGAAACTTAGCAATTAAGATTGTGACCCTTACATGACAAAGAACGTTTGTGAGTGTCCCCATAGCTTCTGCCTGAGTGTGATTTATCATTGTAATTCCTCTATCAACCTTCTTCATTTCTTCTCTCCCTAGTTGTTCATAGATCCGGTAAGGCGTGGTATTTATATCCGACACAGTATCTGCTAACGCATTTTTGTTAACTTGTCCCTCCAATCTTATGGGAAATATGAATGCTCCGGGGTTGTCTTTTTCTTTTAACACCTCACCTTTAATCCATTTTACTGCTTCCTCTTCTTCTTTTACAATCTTTCCATCTAACTCCACCTTGTCTTTCCAAACTTCATTGATAATTTTCTTGTATTTGTCATGATAAGACATTGTCTCGATTATAGGCCTTTCTTCCTCTAATAAAGCAAACTTTCGGCTCATTATGATTGCTAATGCTTCTTTTGCTGCTTCTTCTTGAGTTAAATGACCACCAGCTGATGAAGATGTTCCTATATCTTGATAGAAAAAGTTAAGGTTTTCCATTGCTCGCTTCTTATTACGGCTACTCTTCCCCATTTTGCATACAAATGGCGGGAGTCCTTCTTCACCCAACATTGGTATATCATCTATGTTAAATTCAAGTAGATGGTCCCAATCATCATTGATCTTTTCTTCTTCTTCAGTTTCTTCCAAGAATGGATCAATATCAGGGTATATTGTGACAGTTCCAGCCTCGAAATCAGTAATTGCTTTGGTCATGCATAGGAATGATCTTCCAAGAATTACTTCAGGTTCAACATCATCTTCTTCTGGGTTGATAATGAACTTCACAAAATATATTTCACCTCTTAGTGCAACAATAAGTTCCTTTTTAACCACTTTGTTTTCTCTTTTAACTTCATGTTCTAAGCATAGTTTTACTGCATATTCGTTTGAGATCATGTTCTCTTCTACTCCAAGATTAATCTCCCCATCATAAGCTTCCAGTTCATTGACGAAACAAGGAGCCACGAATCTATCGCTAACTTATTCGGTATCCATTTGGTAAAAAACCATAGCCTTCGTTTCCTTCTTTTGTCCACTGTTAGCAGTGTCTTGAAATTCCAGAGAATTCCAGTCTCCAGATCCTTCAACTTTGTCACTCGATATTACAACAACGTTTTCTCCTAAGCAAATTTTTTCAAGACTTTAATTGGGATCCATAACTTTTATAGAATAAGACAACATTAGAACAACCATTAGTAGGTTAGTTAAAACAAGTAACAATACCTTTTTATATTTACATATTATCAATAAACATATAACATTTTTAAATCCAAGCAATTTTCGTTTAAAAACGAAGAAACAAGCATTTTGTTTAGTTTCAGCTACGAAAGTGTGGCGCACTTCATAAGAAGTGCGGCGTACTTTCTGAGTTTTAAGATTTTTAAAATTTTTAATTTTAGCATTTTTATATTTCTTATTTTTATTATTTCCTAGATATTTATAAAACATAACAAGGATCAAGTTTTTAAGCACATTGATCATCAAATAAAATTCTTTAATTCTTTTGAAATTTTCATTTTTATATTTATAGTGTAATAAGTCAAAGTAAAATAAGCAACACTTAGCAAATAAGAGAAATATACAGGCATTTAGAAATTTAAACAAGCAAGCTATCAAATAGTTCTTTTTTATTTTCCTCATTTTAATGTACGAATTACGATAATACAAGAT
Source organism: Tanacetum coccineum (assembly GCA_026074375.1). Classification (NCBI taxonomy): domain Eukaryota; kingdom Viridiplantae; phylum Streptophyta; class Magnoliopsida; order Asterales; family Asteraceae; genus Tanacetum; species Tanacetum coccineum. The sequence goes on from BQNB010055919.1 coordinate 10,032, forward strand.
TTTGACTATTATGAACACAAGGAATAAATTCCACATTTTCAAATGGTCAATTTACAGTTATGGGTTTGGGGTTTTTAGTTTTGATTTTCTTTTCCTTTGAAAAATTGGTTGTTTGTAAAAGGGACCAGAAGTGCGGCGTACTTGTTAAAAGTACGGCGTACTTCTGTAATTTGCAAAAAAAAGCAGCGCACAATGATTATGTGCGGCGCACTTTCTGTGAAAATTGGTTTAGTTTGCCAAAAAATTGTACGGCGATTTTGAAAATTTTAGTTTGTAATATAAAAATGACTAATTCAAGAATGAAATCAATCCCCGGCAGCGGCGCCAAAAACTTTGATGTGTTATAAAAGCTTTAAATTTATAATTTAAGTTTTATCCAATTTCCAAATAACACACGGGTAAAGTATAAATCCCCGTTTATAATATAGGTTTAGGGTAAGACCAGGTCGTTCCACGGGATTGGTAATTCTTAGAAAGGGTCGATTATATTATGAAAAGGTATATTTATAGACTGTCACGATCTAAAGATAATTGATAACACAAATTCAAGATAATAAAACAATGTTTATTCGGGAGACAAGAGTGATGGAGGATAACTCGGGATGATGATAAGTTCATGAAATTTAGTATAATCAAAAGAATGAACGGTAGTTTAATCAAGAGATTATCTATTTAACATAACAAGAATCCTTTCGGCCTTTAATCTTAATTATGAAAAATGCTTTAAAATTAGTTCACGTTTGAAAATAACAAATATGAACTTTCTCAACCAAGTTCGTTAGACATGAGGTTGAGCATTAAACATTCATATATTTGGGATGATGATCATTTTATTAGCTAATCCTCACGAAGCTAATATCGAGTTATCGTAGACAAACAACTAGGAATCAAACTGATGTGTCTTTGTGTGGTGTATATTTTTATGATTCAAGTTTTAAATTTATATTTTATCGACTAAACCAAAAACAACACTTTAACGGGCAGTGTACCCGATCGGTAGTAGTTTCGTGGTAAGTAGGGTGTCGAACACTTGAAGCGAGGCTAAATCTATCAATTTAATGGAGGTAAAACACATAATAAGCATGTTAGATTCAGAAAACATAATATTCAAGGAGAGAAACATGTTTATATCGATTCCAATAGCAAATTATATTGATTCTCAAGAGTTTTCCTTTGAACAATGATTCTAACAACCCGGAAATTCAACTCCAAACTATAAACAATTTTGTAGCACAACCTTTAATAGCTTAAATTACACCTTCTTAGATGATTAATACCTGGGAATTGTAATGAACTAAGAACAATTCATCAAATTCTTCCTAACTATCTTATTCTCTTATGATGATGAGAGAATGGTTTTGAGATGATGATTTTAGAGCTGAATTCGTCCTCCTTTTATAGCCTTTGAGTGAGCATCAGTTGTAGGAAGAAGGCAAGCCAATGGTTGCATAATAATGGCAATCATTATGATTTTTGAGTAACTGAAGGTAAAGTGCGCCGCACTTGAGAAATTGTGCGCCGCACTTGGTGTATAATTAATTTGCATTTACTTCGTTGTGAAGTACGCCGCACAATAAGAATTATGCGCCACACTTCTGCCTCGTTCATTAACTCTTCCTTAGATTCTCTTCTAGATCCTTCTCATAACGACCGTTAGTGCATTTAACGGGATTTCTTTGCACGTTTACTCTTTTTCTTCATTTTTAGTCCTGAAATGAATATTACACAACAAACAACCAAACTTTGCAATATTGCATGCGTTAACATATATTTTTCATGTATTTTCAAGGGATATTTTATGTATATTTGGAGCGTTATCAAATCCCCCCATACTTAGTTTATTGCTTGCCCTCAAGCAATCAAAGCGAAAGATATTTCGTTTTAACAAAACAAATAATGTTACGGGTCCTTGATCTGGATTGATTAGCCTTTTGTAAGCCAATCGCTAACTTGAATAAATCCAAATTAAACTTTATGAGCGACCCATATGACTATGATTACTATGTTGCTAATGCGGAATCTTAACACAACTACTAAGAAGAACATTGTAAACTAACTTCGTTCTTGCTATTGATTTCTATTAAGCCTCAAGGCTACTATTACATATCATATCTATGATTTCTAGATACTAACACTATACCTGGCCTTCTTTTTAACACCAAGAAGTCCATTAGAGTTTTACAATATTATTCCTAAACATATTCTAGTCAAACCATTTATTGAATACCATAATTACGTATTCAATATGTTCTAACTATGTGGTCAACATTAATCAAATGGTATTTAATTCTTATCCATAAATAATGTAACTCCGCAGCAACATAATCACCTCAATTAAACTTCTCATTAACATAAAGTCTTCAATCATAAAGTCTTCAATCATCATTAATGTCTTCAATCAACATTAATGTCTTCAATCAACATAAAGTCTTCAACCATAAAGTCTTCAATCACCATTAATGTCTTCAATCAACATTAATGTCTCTAGTTGAAACTTCTCTTTTACCATTGACTAGTAACATTAATATTTAACAGTATTAAGAAGACTTTTAATTCCCAACAATCATCCCCTAAACTTGATATTCATCTGGATTAATCATCAAGTGTTCTTCATTTAAAAGCTTGTTATCTCAGGAGGCCTCACTCATTCAAGAAATGGGTGTTTTTTGCTTTCCAAAACTTCTTTTTTTACAAACTTAAGTTATTTTATGATTAATTTAAGAATCAAGGTAATGGTCTTAATCAGCAAACAATATCATTTATCTCCCTGTTTGGATGCATCATCATCCCAAGCTGTCTTTATACAAAGGACCTTTTTACTTTTTTGCAGTAAACCAACTTGTATAGTCTTTTCGACCTTATGAGTTCTTGACCTTTCTTCTTTTCAAAGCTGCAATCTCACTTTGGGCGTTAAGATGGTATTTGTATTCTCCAAATCAAGAACCATGGTAAGAAAATTGGATTACATAATTCCTAACAATCCTCCCCTAAACTTGAACTTCACTTGTTAACTTCAAGTTTCTTCTGATTGAGCTTTTGAGGATTATATCCATGCATGCTTGAACTGCATTTCTTAATCTGTATGATCATCTGCTTTGTGATTTTTATTGTAAGCAGATCATACTTGCGCTTTCAATCTTGAATTTTGCATCTCATCTCTTTCTGTATCACATACTTACCCACAGCTACATAAGTTTGGCCTTTTTTTTTGTTTTTTATAACACCTTTTTGTAGTTTTTGGCAAACTACAGCCATAAACGGATTTGATATTTCTTTACCAGTAGCCGTTTGCTCTGGATAGTCAACTCTTTATTGCAAGATATGGGAGGTTGATTACCATACAGATTTGGTAAACTTGTCAACCTCAATAGAAATTGACTTGTCTTACCAAACACTCGTTTGCTTTTGGACTAGCCAATGCTTCATTGCCAGTAACATGGTGCATTGATAAACCATATAGTTTTTAGCAAACTATTAGCTATCAACAGATTTGAAGTAGGTTTTACCAAAGATCTGTTTTGATTCCTGGTACTAGCCAACTCGTAACCAAGACAAAGGGGAGTTTTGGAACCCTCAATTTTTGGTAAATTGGCAACCATAGAAAACGGATTTGAGGAAAGGTCTTTCCATAAGCCGTTTGCTTATGGACTAGCCAGTTCTTATGCCTATTAAGCATGGTGAACTGATGACCATTTGTTGTGTGGTGGTTAGCCAACACCCAACAAACCTTCTCATCCCCATTTAAACTTGATGATAATTAAATTCAGTTAAGGAAACAAACTAAATAAACGTAATTCAGTTTTGGTCTAAATCATCTCGAGAAATCAACATGTGTGTTGTCCGATTATCGGGTAAAACTAGCAGACATGAATCTTTAAAGCTAGCAGTATTAAGTACACAAACAGTACTAATCTTGCACCCAATCATGAACCAACAACATTAATTTCCTTGAGACTTCATTCAACGTTGGCAATCTTATCTCAATATCCATCCCTAAAAACTAGGGATTTCATAACAGATTCATTTAAGACTTTTCTTTACCTGCAAAAGTTTAGTTTAACAGATAAAGAAAACAGAATCCATAACATTTTGTGCAATACTCACAACAGTAATTATACTAAGAAGTTTTGAGTATAAAACTTATAGTAATAAATTCTATACTACTAGTACTAATAAACTGAGTACTCACTGTTGTACTGGGCAACACTAACTATATATAACTAATAGTATTAGTTTCTCTTGGGGACCCAAGCCATTGCTGACTTGAGTTTGCCTTGTGGATCTCTAAAATATACAGTTTTAACAAAATTGGATCTACTATCATAATTGGAGTTTGGTCTTGTTTTTCTCCCAATCTAACTAACATGCTGAGGTCTGAACAAGCGTTTCCCCAATTTTCCTTTACAGCATGAGAATAAGGTCTTCTTGCTGTATTTCTACCAAATGGGTTACTCACAGGTAATGAGATTTAGAAAAATGCCTCACTTTGATTAGTTGATTCACCTGAGGGTCTTTTAGGACTAAAGTTGTTTGAGGTCCTGGTGGTACTGGCTGTCTAGATCTAACAATATTAACATTAGAACTACCAGTATTAACTCTAGGCTAACAGGACTCTACCATTTTTCCTACTAGTATTAACATTTAGACTTTGACAGAATTTAAATTTACCCTACCAGTATTACAGTAGGCCCTAAACATAATTAATGTTTGTCCTACCAGTATTAATATTAGGCCTAACAGAATTAATGTTTGGCCTACCAGCATTAAGTTGTACTGATCTAGGAACAAATTGATTAGCATGATTAAACACACACACACCACCCCCCCCCCCCCCCCCCCCCCCCCCCCCCCCCCCCCCCCCCCCCCCCCCCCCCCCCCCCCCCCCCCCCAACCCGGTTTGCATTGAGTCCTTACTGGTTTTTTCCTCCCATTACCAGTATTAAAAACCCTTTGTTTCTTAAACTCAGCCTCTCTTGCCATTTTCTTTTCATAATAGTCACAATCTTTGATCAAATGACTTAGGCTACCACAAACAAAACATTTCTTCTTTGTGAAAGAGTAACCTTCCCCTAGTTCTCTTTCCATCATAGCATTCCAATTCTTCCTGTTAACTTTAGGTGTTGCTTGATCTTTGATTGGTTGCCTAGGTTCAACTTCTTTTGATTTTGGAGCAGACACACCTTTTTCAGTTGTTGTTATAGGTGTAGACACATACACTTCTGAAGATACTCTTGAAATCTCTGATTCAAGATCAACCTAATGTTTAGAGGAAGTTCCAATAGATCCTTCACTGTCATTAGATTGACAGGTAGAACATTCACTGGATCTATCATCTGATATATTGGGTTCATGTTCTTGGGGTCCCTTTTTACCATAAACATATAAAGACTCATCAATTTCTTCTTGTGGTGTAGGAGTATAGTCTCCACTTAAAGGATGTGGAACACCTTTAAAATCATTAGTCTTTGTAAATCTACTGTACAAAGGTTTTCCTATTGAATCCTCTTTTGAACAATTAAAAACAAAAAAAAAAAAAAAAAAAAAAAAAAAAAAAAAAAAAAAAAAAAAAAAAAAAAAAAAAAAAAAAAAAAAAAAAAAAAAAAAAAAAAAAAAAAAAAAAAAAAAAAAAAAAAAAAAAAAAAAAAAAAAAAAAAAAAAAAAAAAAAAAAAAAAAAAAAAAAAAAAAAAAAAAAAAAAACAAAAAAGTTCATTTTTCCTCATAAACTGAGAACCTCATTGTTTGATTGTTGATTTCATACCCTAAGCCAAGTTTACTATTTAAACTCATGCCAGACGTATTAATCTCCAAAGATCTTGGAAGAAAGAATTTTTTTATGAATCTACTGTTTTCTGCAATTGTTCCTTTTCTTTTACAGCTTTCATTCCTATTCTCCTATATTTTTTAAGCTTTTCCATCTTTTTCTTTTATATTTTATTAGCCTGAAATTGTAAGCTTTTCATTTGAGAAGCTGCTTTTTTGAAAAGTAACAAGTTGAGGTTCGAGTTTCTTAACAGCTTGACTATAGGCAAGTATTTGTGCTTCTTGATCACCTAACTGATTCATTTGTTCATCACATAGTGTTTTAAGCTTATTATATGAATCAATGCAAGTTTTAGAACATAATGATACCTCATTATTTGAGCGGATTGCCATGAGTGCATGATTTTACTCTTCTTCCTCTACTGTATGTTCTCCCCAATTGACAACACCATCATCCATTATCAGCAAACATTTATGTTTCTGCTCTTTCTTTCCAGCTCCTTGATCTTGATAAAAAGAGTCTCTTTTAAACAGTTGTTTTAAAACAGCTTTCTGCATCTTCTTTGAATTTACATTACCACCAAACCTAGTCCTTATGGCTTCCTAAATTTCTTTTGCATCATCCATTCCATGAAATCTTCTCAGATGTTCCTTGGGAATAGCCATGAGTAAGATGGTTCTTGCCTTCATTTCCTTTTCAATAGCATGAATTTTCTGTTACTTGGAATTGTAGGAGTACTAGGAGTAGGTCATGAAAAGGAGAGCTCTAGTAGTATTAAGGAGATTTTAGGAGCTAGGTTTTAGAGGTAGAAGGAGATATTGGTGGAAGTATTCTAACAATTCCATCCTTTCCAGTTGAAATTCTCTTCTTGGAATTTCCATTCTGAATTACCTTCCAAACATCATTGTAAATGTACTCAAGGTAATGCTCCATCTCCATAGCCTATATATGATACTCCTCCTTCTTCAGAATTAGGAGTTTAATATTTGAGATAGCAGTGGTTGTTTGAGGAATCACCTGTTGTTTTTGTTTAGGTGCAGCACCAGTGTCTAATGCATCTTCATGGTTTGATTCTTCATCATCACTAAGATGTTGTGGTTGTGAGAACTCATCATTAGCAGGTTGAGACATTGTTTGTTTGTGATCTTGTGATTCTTCTTATTCAGAGTCCCTCTATTGGCTCTGATACCACTTGTAGGTCCTTGGTACAGGATCTGATTAGCCTTTGTAAGACAATAGCTAACTTGAATAAATCCAAATCAACTATGTGAAGAGGACCACATGGACTCCGAATATCAAGTGTTAATGCGGATCTTAACACAAGAATGTAAGAAGACAATAATACTAATTTTGTATTTGCTATTGATTTCTATTCAAGCTTCAATGCTTCTATTACTATTATCTATTGATTTATATACTAACCACTTACCCGGACCTTTTTTATACACCATGAAGTCCATTAGGGTTACAATATTTTCCTAAATCATCTAGTCAAACCATATTGAATACCATAATTAAGTATTTAATATGTTTTCTAACTATGGTGGTCAAATTAATCAAAAGTATTGAATACTTTCCATATTTAATTCAATTGTAATCCTCAATCATCATTAATCACCTCAATTAAACTTCTCATTAACATAAATAGTCTTTCTATCATAAGTCTGATCTCATTATTGGTCTTCAATCAACATTAATGTCTTCAATCAACATAAAGTCTTCAACCATAAAGTCTTTAATCACCATTAATGTCTTCAATCAACATTAATGTCTCTAGTTGAAACTTCTCTTTTATCATTGACTAGTAACATTAATATTTAACAGTATTAAGAAGACTTTTAATTCCCAACAAATTAATAATCACAAGCATAGATAACGCGACAAAGCAACTCACGAAATTTTATAGATAAGTTTCTTTTCACACTCGCTCAATTTAGTAAAATGGATAGTAAACGGAAGTCACTCATACGCGCAGTCATGAGATGTTCAAATTACCAGATGCTTGTACAAGAAACTAAACTTCACCGACATGGCGTAAGCACCAAACATAAACATCAAAAGAGGTAATTTATTTAGTGATATTATTTATTATTTGTTGAAAAAGGTTTGTATAATCATTAATCACCTTATATGTAATGTAACCAACTATTCCATCACATCATTCTCTTTTTTTATACCGATGGCTTTATTTTTGCCTTATTTCACTTTATCTTGGGGGAAACATGCTTCCCCTCTTACTTAGGATAAGCACACTACTTCAAACGAACTTAGAAGTTTGCAACCTTCGCACTTCATTTAAACAGCAATACCAACATTTACTTTCTTCAATTCGTACGAATAAAATTTTAGATAATTTTATTAGAAATATTTTTTAACAAAATTATTGTTTACTTATATTTATATTTTTATCACCTCTTAATCAGTAAAACGTTTATAACACGCGAACGCGTTCCTACTGCGGTCTCATAAAGATTTTAAGCACAAGTTCTAGAATTAGACAACTATGGTACACTCTTATCATTTTTAAATCGTTACAATGCTAGAAAAGGCGACAAAAATACACCCTAACATAGCGTACGTGGATGAATTATTTGCAATTGCTCACTCCTTAACTCGAGAAAGCTAAAGATAAAAATCATCTAAGGCATCAAAGATAGATACCTGAATTCTTAAAATCTAATACTCACATTTTTTTCTAGGTGGTATAAATATGCTAGTAATGTTATCAATCCAGAGTCAGATTGCTTATATGTGATCAATAAAATGTTATTTTTCAAAAGATTTTCCTTTAACTTTTTTTTATAACTTTAACTTTTCCAGTTTATCTCCTCCCCATACTTAATATGAGCATTGTCCTCAATGTGAAAATATTATAGAGAAAGATAAAATGGGAAAGTGAAATAATACTTCTCAATTATGATTGATATTTTGAATCTTTGGTTCACGTCATTTCGTCTTGCGCCCTTCTTCTTTTTTCCTGTTAAAAATATAAACATTGCATAACACACAAATAATAATAATAATCCTAATTAATTATTAATAAAAAGTACGATAATATTGTTTTAGTGCTAGCAGAGGCATTTTAAACACCATAATAATAATAATAATAATAATAATAATAATAATAATAATAGTAATAATAATAATGTTTAGAGAATTTTTTTTAAAACACACGTGACCCGAAACATGCGGTCACATAAACAACTTGTGTCGTCTCGACACTACTTATCATCATCCTGCTGCTGCTGCTGATATTGCGGTGGATACTGTGGTGGCGGAAGTGGGTACTGCTGATAATACTGGTCATACTGCGGCTGAGCATAACCAGGTGGGTTGTAGGCTCCCTGTAGTGGAACACTACAAACCCCAACCATGTGCTCAAACACTCCCTGGTACCTGTCCCAGTGATATGACTACCTGTACTCCATCCGCTCTATTGCCTCTTGGCGTATCTCCATCCTACCCATTCTATCATACAAATCCTGCATAGATGCTCTCTGGAGTTGGGAATACCAATCTTGTACACCCGGGCTGTGTGTCCTCGGAATAAGTTTACAACAGGAATTGATAAACTCTCTAAGTGTAGTTGTATCCAAATCTCTACAATAAATCGGAGCACTCAAAATCCTTACCACATCCTCTGTCAACACCCTGCACTTCCTACCAATCTTTGAGATAAACTGTCCACAACAAATTTGACTTTCCTTTTGCGTGCCAGCTCCTTTCCTCTACATCCATCTTGCAATCAACCAAGCCACATTCGCATACCCATTTTGGTGTCTAGCATCAAACATACTTAAGAGCCACATATCATTTTTCTGTTCCTTATCATACCTAGTCGTCCTCTGATACAAACCATAAGTGATCATCTTGTAAATCACCCTCAAAATTAGGTTCTTGATAGTAGAAGTGTGACTCCTAGATAAACCAAGGTTTTCCTCTCGACTAATGCTTACCAATAGCTGAGATTATTAAAATGCTATCACTACGCAAACCTCACTTCAAAGTAAACATTAAGACCTCCTCCTCAAGCTTCAATCTGCTTGATTACGTCCAACCTTCGAGCAAATTCCAACAAGGTCAAACTGTGAGCACGTCCACCAAGTCTAAACTTGATGATCTTTTTGGTTTGCAATTCATCGTCAGCACAAACTTCGTCAAATTCATAAGTCGAATAAACTCGTGGCAAAGCTCTGCATAAATTGGTTCATTGATATTAAAAGCTTTAATCCATGCCACTGAAGTGAATATCTCTTCATTCGATCCTGCTTCAGTAAACCTAATTCTCAAATGTCATCAATTTTCTCGTCAAACCATTCTGTTTAGCACATCCCAGTTCATGACACAAGGAGAGTAAATGTGTCTAGGAAGCAATTGGGCTAATCTAGTGTTGTACCTAGGACTTTGCATCTCTGTTACATCCTTCCCATAGCAAGAACTCATGGTGAACTTGTGGAAGCAATACCTCTTCCACGGTTTCATGTTGTCTAGAGCGTTTGGATCGTGATGATCCGGCCTCATCATCGTGTGTTCCCATAGTCTACACATAAAAAACAATCAACAATAAAGCACGGTTTGGTTGGTGACTACAATCAATTCAAGGCACTTTAACCCACGCAAGCAAATAAACAAAAGATAAAAGAGCGGTCGAGCCAAATATAAGAAAACTGTATTAACCATTATTAATCCGATTAGAAAGTTGGTTTGTTTATTTAGTGCAATGATTTCTTCTCTCGAGGCGGTATATCATTCTTAAGACTTAGGCGTTACATCATCCTAATACCTAGATACATTAATTTTGTCACAATTAAAGCATCCGCATAAAGCATCCTTATTTGCTGATTATAATCTATATTAGGGATTAAAGCAATGGTGATCTTGTTAAACCCTAACTCATAGAGACTTTACCCACTTACCGCTTAATGGCGATTTATACACTAGTAGTCTACTTGTCCAACTATCCAATGGAATCAGAACGTTATTTTTTGAATTATCTAGGTTCACCTTCTAGTCAACACGATCAATAAACCATTAGCAATATCCAATTAACTAGTTAAGCTCGAAGCGTATCCTAGACACGGATTTAGAAGGACAATATTTATGATCCTATGATTCTAGATGTATAAATTACTATATGGAGAGCTATCCCAGAATCTAGATTTACTTGGTCTGTATCACTAGATCTAGTTGAATGATATGTCGCATACAAAAGCGCGTAAACAAGTATAAATTGATAAACATAAACAAGCATTCAACTATAAATCAAGAAATCGAGATAAACAAATACCAAACATTCAGATCTTTATAATAACGGCTAATACCCAAAGGTATTAGCCTTTAAATGTCATAATAAATACTAAAGAAATTATTTAGCCAAGGTAAACTAACCGAGTTAACGGATGATACCAAAAACTAAACAATTACTAAAGTATATGGAATTACACGTTGTCTCCTATGGAATTGATAGCGTTTCTCGACCTTTTATGCTCTTCTTCTCCTCTGAAAATAGACTTTTATGGTTTAGGTATCTGGAATATGATTTAACACTTAAAACTCATTTTTGAGTTTTGTATTTATAAGGTCTGGAAGTCGGTTCGATACGGCATATCCAAGGATTGGATACGGCATATTGAGGATTTCTTAGAGTAGGGACCACACTTGATATCTTCCAGAATATTATATTCATTCCATATTTCTAATACGGCGTATTGGTCTTCTGGGTACGATGTATTGAGCTTTATTCTTTTGTGGTCTTTGGTGAATGCAGGCATGGATACGCCGTATCTTCCTTGATGGATACGGCGTATTGGTCTTCAGAATAGTAATCTTCAAAATATCTTCATTTAAGCTCCAGAATGCGCGCCTTTTGCTAATATTCACCAAGTACTCCATAATTACTGTGATTCTCAAATATAAACGATTAAGTAACAATTCTTTGCAATAACTATACAAAATGGGTTAATAACATGGGATAAATGATGCTATAAAATAGACATTATTTGATGTCATCAGAGTTATACGTATAAATTTAGGCGAGTTATACGTAGGCGAGTTATTCGCAGGCGAGTTATACGCAGGAGAACTATACACTTTTGCCTGGGAGAATTATACGTTTTTTCTTAGGAGATTTATACCATTTCTCTTGGGTGATTTATACATCTCCATTAGATGATTTATATGATTTTTTCTTTGATTTGTAAAATCCAGTGAAATATTAACTTATTTTCTCGGTTTTATTAAGAATTGTAAAATCCTGTGTATTCCAAAGACTTTATCACTTAATCAAACATCACTTTAACACAACAAACCTCTAATCACTAAAATGATCCTTCTATATCTTTTCACATCACTCTTGCAATGTCGACTCAACAAGACATCAATGCTTTTAGAGCACAACGACTAGCAAACACACATGATCCTTTAACATTAATGGCAAACACACAGACACCGTTTCACCCAAATCAATCATCACTCATTACCTACCTACAACATCTACAACCCAACAACAACTTTGTCCCACAACCTTTATGTAACACGAAATACATTCAACAATCAATGCAGAATTCTAAAGATAGTTCAAATCCCACAACTGCAATGAACATGGCACTTGCTTTAATGGCTAAAGCATTCAAAGTCAATACCATACCAACAAACAACAACCAAAGAAGTTCATTAATCCCCTGAGTTGCTAGACACTTTTTCTCGACCGTTACCATGATAAAGACACAACTATTTACAACGTCTTGATCATAGATCAAAAACAACAACCTAAGTTGGCGTTCCCGTAACGGTCAACTTCCCAAACATCCCATACTTTACATACTTTACAAGGTAAGTGGCGATATCTTCCACTTTATACAATACTCTACATCGTCGATTTGTATCAACGAATAATCGATCCTTCGTGTAATTCCTTCGGTAGTTGCGAAACGATTATCTTCAAACTTTTCCTTCTCTTTTTTTGCGAATTTTCTAATTTTTTCAATTTTTTTTCTTTTTTTTTGCTAACACTATACTACAAAACTCGGTGTAGTTTCACCATCTTCACGATCATAATAATTCCGGATAATTCCTTCGATAATTCTTCATTCTTCGGACGTACCATTAATTGCGATGGTAGTAAAAATACATGAGTTTTGACTATAATATACATTCCCATTTGCGATGTGCAAATTTCTTCCAATCGTACCAAAATTGACACAAGACTCGGGAAATACAAACTTTACACTTTAAGCAACTAGCAACTATAAAATAAACTTAATCTAACAGGGTAGGCTAAGGTGTAAAGGTGAAACAAATAATTGGTGTAGTTCCTAAAGGATTGGCTCTACGGGTTGTTTTAGGGGTATCTTACTCTTAAAATGAGAGTAAACAAAGGGTTTATATGGGCGTTAACTAACCAGTGTAGTTAGTTAATAAAAACATTTTTAATTTTAGTGCTTTCATGTTTATTATTTTTATTATGTCTTAAATATCTATTACACATAGCAAATATCAAGTTTTTAAGCACACTTATCATCAAATAAAATCTTCTAATTCTTTTTAAGTTTTTATTTTGCATAATATCAAACTTAAGTAAGCAACACGTAGCAAATAAGAGATATACATAGGCATTTAGAAATTTAAATAAGCAAGCTATCAAATAATTCTTTTGGGTTTTTTATTTTAATGTACGAATTACGGTAATACAAGATTTTGACTATTATGAACATAAGGAATAGATTCCACATTTTCAAAATGGTCAAATTACAGTTTATGGGTTTTGGGGTTTGGTGTTCTCCTTCTTTAAAAAAAACTGTTTCTCTTTGTAAAAGGGGTAAAAGTGCGGCGTACTTGTTTGAAGTACGGCGTACTTTTGAGTTTTTATAGAAAAACCAGCGCACAATGGTTATGTGCGGCGCACTTTCTGTAAAAAATGGGTTCAGGTTGCCCAAAGACTGTACGGTGATTTTGAAAATTTAGGGTTTATAATATAAAAATGACTAATTCAAGAATGAACTCAATCCCCGACAGCGGCGCCAAAAACTTTGATGTATTATTAAAGCTTTAAATTTATAATACTAGTTTTATCTAATTTTCAACTAACACACGGGTAAAGTATAAACCCCCGTTTATAGTATAGGTTTAGGGTAAGACCAGGTCGTTCCACGAAATTGGTAATTCTTAGAAAGGGTCGATTATATTACGAAAGGGGTAAATCTTATAGACTGTCACGATCTAAAGATTTCAAGGTACTTCAAGATATAAAATGATGTTTGTTTAGGAGAACGAGAACAAATATAGATATAGTTGGATGGATAACGGGTTCAAGAATTAAAGTATAATCGATTAAAGAAACGGGTGGTTTACTAAAATGATTGTCTATTTGTTATAATCAAAAATCCTTTCGCTCTTTACTTTTGATTACAAAAATGCTTTAAGTTCAATTCAAGTTTGGAAAATAAGAATATGGACTTTCTTAACCAAGTTCGTTAGACATGAGGGTAAGCGTTAAACCCTTTTACCCTTGGTTAATAATCATTTTCTTAGCCAATCCTCACAAGGCTAGCATCTAGTTGTCATAGACAAACAACTTGGAAATCAAGCATTTAGCCGGAGTCTTTTGACCTATATCCGGACTAGAATGATGATCAAATGATGATTAATAAGTCCAAGTGTAAAAACATCAAGTTCATATTGATAATTTCCAAAATTCACTAAGTTATCCAAGTTTAATCCATAATTCCCTCATGATCCCCAAACAAACATGTTAAACTACTCCATATTCATTAATTCAAAACACATAACAAGCATGAACAATTCAGAATTCATAATAATAAAGTAGGGAAACGTGTTTATACCAAACTCTAGCAAAATATATTGATTCTCAAGAGTTTCCTTTGAACAATAATTCCAACAACCCGAAAATTCAACTATAACCACTATAACACCTTCTTAACACAACCTTCTGAGATCAAATGGCACTTTCCTCTACTAAAACCTGGAATGTGATGAAGAATAAGGTTTATTCTTCAACAATTCCCTAAGAACAATTTCCTAACTATTTAGAAGTGATTATAGATGATTAGAATGAAGAATGGGATGCCTTTCTCCTCCAAAATCGTGCTCTATTTATACTTGAGGATGGTGCATCAGTTGCTAAAATTTGGGGAGTGAAAGGTTGCACAATCATTGCAATCATTTATGACTTGGGAGTAACTGCAGGAGAAGTGCGCCGCACAAGGAAAATTGTGCGCCGCACTTGGTGTTTAATTAAATGGCATTTACTTCGTCTTGAAGTACGCCGCACAAAAATAATTGTGCGCCGCACTTTGGCCTTGTTCATTAATTCTTCATTAGATTCTCTTCTAGATTCTTCATATAACGACCGTTAGTGTATTTAACGGGATTCTTTTGCACGTTTAGTCCTTTTCTCTACTTTTGGTCCTGAAATGAATATTACACAACAAACAAGCAAACTTTGCAATATTTCATGCGTTAACATATATTTTTAATGTATTTTAATCCGATTAGAAGTTGTTAATGTATGGTTATTAAATTTCATTTTTGCAATAAGTACTTATCTCGAAGAGGCATATCATTCTTAGACTTAGGCGGGACTTCATCCTAAGACCGTAGATACATAAATCTGTCACAATTAAAAGCAATCCGCATAAAGCATCCTTATTACTTGATTATAATCACTCTTTAGGGAGAAATCAATGGTGATCTTGTTAAACCCTAGCTCATACAGACTTTACCCACTTATTGCTTAATGACAATTTATACTCTAGTAGTCCACTTGTCCAACTATCTAATGGAATTAGAACATTACTTGTGGAATATCTAATTCTACCTACTAGTCAACACTTGTGATCCTAATTAAGCCAGAAGCATATCCTTAGCACGATTTTAGAAGGACAATACTTGTGATTCTATGATTCTAGGTGTATAAATTACTATATGGAGAGCTATCCCGGCATCTAGATTACTTAGTCTGTATCACTAGATCCAGTTGAATGATAGGTCGCATACAAAAGCACGTAAACAAGTATGAATTGATAAACATAAACAAGCATGCAACGATAAATTAAGCAATCGAGATATAAACAAAACCAAACATTCAGATCTTCATAATAATGGCTAATACCCAAAGGTATTAGCCTTCAAACATCATAATTAATACAAGAGTAATTGTTTTAGCCAAGGTAAACTAACCGAGTTAACGAATGATACCAAAAATTGAATGATTACAAAAGTATAAGAAATTACATGTTGTCTTCTATGGATTGGAATGCATTGCAAGACCTAATCTGCTCTTTTTCTCCTCTAAAAATTGACTTTTATGGTTTAGGTATCGAGAATATGATTTAGCAAACTTAAAACTCATTTTTGAGTTTTGTATTTATAGGGTCTGGAAGTCGGTTTGATACGGCGTATCCACGGGATTTAGATACTGCAATATTAAGAGTTTCTTGGAGTAGGGACCACGTTTGATATCTTTCAGAATATTCACATACTATATCTTTAATACGGCGTATTGACATCTTCTGGATACGGCGTATTGACATCTCCTGGATACGGCGTATTGATCTCTTTCCTTTGTGGTACTTTGGTGAGTGGCAGCACGAATAACGTATCTTCCCTGATGGATACGGCGAAATTGGTCTTTAGAAATAGTAATCTACAAAATAACTTCATTTGAGCTCCAATAATGTGCGTCTTTTGCTAATATTTCACCAAGCACTCATAATTACTACAATTCAAAAATATAAACGATTAAGTAACCAATTCTTTGCAAAATTAATAAAATGGGTTTAAATACATAGGATTAAATGATGCTATAAAATAGACTTTATTTGATAGACTTTATTTGATGTCATCAAATATCCCCCACTTGAATCTTACTTGTCCTCAAGTAGCCTTTAGAAGTCTATAAAAATGTATCCCTAAGGCTATTTTCCGTTAAAGCATTTATTTGATCTATTATAAGTACACAACCAAACACCTCACGAAATAGGAAGACAAAAACACTCAAATCACTCAACTAATCTAGGCGGTAACATTTACTAATTCGCTCAATTGCTCGATCGTGACGAGTATTCTATCATAAGCTTGGCAAGGATACACATCTCTACCTAAAGCTAAGGAGTAACAAGTTTATAAAGGAAAAAACGGTTAGGTGTATGAGAAGGCTTAGGGTTGATTCCTCTAACTAATCTTTGTCGATACCAATATTCCAGAAGGGCGACAAAGACCACACATACACACCCGTAACAACGGGATAGACACATGTGACTGCTCACTCCCACCTCGAATAAGCTAAAGAGTAGGAATAGTAGAGTAATATAGGGTATGGATCTTCTAACTTTCACCAATAGTAATAAACCAACAAGGCAGCTGAGACATGCATACATGGCCATAACGACGGAATAGACATGCACGCTCGATCGATACCCATGGTTAATGATTAGGAAAAAGGAATTAAATTGTTGTTAAATAAAAATTACAAAACAAATAGATTAAGTCTAAAATACAAGTTGCTAGACACTTTTTCCTGACCGTTACCATGATAAAGACACAACTATTTACAACGTCTTGATCATAGATCAAAAACAACAACCTAAGTTGGCGTTCCCGTAACGGTCAACTTCCCAAACATCCTATACTTTACATACTTTACAAGGCAAGTGGCGATATCTTCCACTTTATACAATACTCTACATCGTCGATTTGTAAGACGTATCAACGAATAATCGATCCTTCGTTAATTCCCTTCGGTATAATGGCGAAAACGATTACTCCAAACTTTTCTTCACTTTTTGTGTGATTTTTCTATTTTTTGATTTTTTTATTTATAACACTATACTAAGAAACTCGGTGTATTTACCCAACTCCACAATCATAATAATTCCGGATAATTCCTTCGATAATTCCTTCATTCTTCGGACGTACACATAATTGTGATGTAGTAAAAATACAGAGTTTTGACTATAATATACAATTCCCATTTTGCAAAAGTACAAATTTCTTCCAACTGTATCAAAAAAGACACAAGACTTGGGAATACAACACTTTACACTTTAAGCAACTAGGACCTGTGAAAATAAACTTAATCTACAGGTAGCTAAGGTGTGAAAGGTGTAACAAAACAAAATAACTGTAAATTAAACTTAATCTAACAGGGTAGGTTAATGTGTAAGGGTGTAACGAAACAAATAGTTGGTGTAATTCATAAAGGATTGGCTCTACGGATTTTTCTAATGGATCTTAACTCTAAAGATGAGAGTGGAAAAGGGTTTAAACGGGAGGTTAACTAACCGGTGTAGTTAGTTAATAAGCAACATGTAAAGGCGATTTGGGTGTAATATTAAAATTTACCAATTTAAACAAGTTACTCTAATTAAATCCATAATACTCATTATTGTGGTCTTGGGTGATATACCAAGCCAAGTTCTAAAGTCTACAACATCACTAGCACACTCATATTTTGTGAAATTTGGATAAACATTTGGAAACAGAAAGGCTAAATCCTCACAATATCTAACAAGGGTTTATTATGTGCGGGTTATGTATCAAGTAATTTCATAAAAGTATGCTTGAAAAAAAATTAAATTTAAGCATTTTAGTGTGAAAATAGGACAAGTAAATATTCTAATTCCATCCCCCTACTTGAATTATACAACATCTTCGTTGTATATATAAAACACTAGATACGTGAATTTAAAAAGAATTAAAATGAGAAACTCCCCTGATAATTGCTCTTTAGATTCTCCAAATTGCGTTTATGAGCAAGATTGTGTTAAACAGACGCCTTAAAATTTCAAGACTCCAACACTTCAAGATCTCTAGATATTTAAATTCTCCACCAATATTCGTCGATATTTCTTTCACGAGGTCCTGTAGAAAATATAGGAAGAACATGGTATTCCAATCATGGTACTCTACGGTTAAATTTAAAACTAAAAACTAAACAAAATAATTTCGGAGTCAGTCTGGTGGATACGGCGTATTAGTTTAGTAAATACACCGTATTCAAAATCTGACAATAATGTTTTTAAAGTGCAATAAAAATAAAGACTGATAACGTCTAGACAATCAATACGCCATATGGTATGGAGCGGATACGCCGTATTGATGTATGGGAAGACAGACTCGATAACAAAATTAAATAACATTCTAGGTTGTCTTCCGAGAAGCAATTTTGTTTACAGCAAAGTCTTTAAGTTAGACTTTTCTTTAGCTTCTTGTCTTATTCTATCTCATGCACGCTAATGTGCCCGCGTGTGAGCCATTCTTCCGTCTTCTCATTTTGAATGTATTCGGGTCCTAGATTAAAAACTCCTTTGTAGAACCCCTTAAGCTTTTGGTATGCATGCGAAATTCCATTCTTCTCATCTTTTTCACTTACCTTTAGTAATGGTGGGATCTTGTTGCATTGCTTATTAGTGTGGTTTTTAAACCTCGAATGTCATCGCACCATTTGGTAAGTTGCTTCATCATCATTTTTGTAAATGGTAATTATCCCTTTGAACCGTTTTGCTTTAATTCCAACTTCTCTTAAGAACGGTTCGCCAACAATAACATCACCCATTCCTTCATCATGATAAGCATCCATATTTTCTAAAACTGCAAAGTCAGTCACAACGGAAAAAGTTCCAACAAAAATAGGCACATTCATTACGGCTCCTACAACATTATTCCCTTTGTACACCATCTTATCTTTCAATATAGAGTTATGAAACTTTTTGGACATCACATTGACATACAATAATGGGAAAAAGTTAGCGTAAGTGAATTTAAATCCTATCATGCAAGAAAACCTTAAGTTGTGAGCACAATCTATATGGATCTTCTTATCATCGTCGCAATAATTAGGGTAATCATCAATTACAGTATCAAGATCTTCATCCCTAGTTCTACATTCCTTAATTACCTCACCTTCATTAATGGTGGGCATCAAATCATCTCCTTGATTTCTCCTAAGCTTAATTGGTTCATTTAGATTATTTAATTTAATGTAATCTTCCAAGAAAGGGTCTAATGATCTATTTAACACCAAAGTCTCTCCCATAAGCCTAGCTTCTAAATCAAGTTCCATTCTTTCTTTCAAACTTAGCATATAGACCCTCCTAATTAAACTACTAGCAGGTTTAACACTTTTGAAAATAATTTTTTCTTCCCCGACCCCTAAAGTAATCTTTCTTTTGTAAACATTAATCTTAGACCGAGCGGTAGACAAAAATGGTCTTCCGAGGATCAAGGGCACTTTGATATCCTCGGGCATATCAAGAATTATAAAGTCTACGGGGAAGGTAAATTTACCAATTCCTACTAGTACGTTTTCAGCTATTCCTTTTGGATATTTCACAGTCCTATCTGCTAATTCAACTGTCAACCTAGTGTGAGCTAATTCACCTAATCCTAAGTTAAGGTAGGTCAATAGAGGCATTACACTAACGCTAGCTCCTAGGTCTAAAAGGGCATTGTCAAAGCAAACATTATTAATAAAGCAAGGTAAAGTGAAACTTCCTGGGTCTTTTTCCTTTCGGGGTATGGTGTGATTGATATGTGAAGCTCCATAAGCTTCCATGAATTTTGGTCCATAGATCCCCTTTTCTTCTTCTTCACAATAATGATTATCTAAATGACTTGGAAAAGGAACCGTCTTTTGTCTTGACTTGTACACTAGCTTACTGTTTAGTCCAATGGATATGGCATATTAGGGAGATCTAATACGGCGTATCGGGTGTGAATCACCTTCAATAGTGGTAGAAATCGACTTGACTTGATCTCTCGGGTTTGTTTCAGTTGAGCTTGGTAGGCTTCCAAATCCTCTTTCCTATCGTACCTTGCTCATTTGTCTCATTTGTATCTCTAAATTTTTGATCGATGCTCATTGGTTTCTTATGGCAGCATCTGTCGTAGCTCGGATTTCTTTAATCAAATTGGAATTTTCTTCGTGTCTCTTTGCTGATTCACTCATGAATTTTCTCTGGGCATCTTCCATATATTGCCTTCATTCTTAGTACGAAGGATTTGCGTTGTTCCTTTAATAGTACCCCGAAGCTGTTGCTCTATATCCCCCTCCTTGAAAAGGTCCACTAAATTGCGTGTAGTAAGCTTCTTTGAGAGTTTTTCCTTCTTCTTTTAGTGGGAAATCTTTGGTGTAATGAGGTCCTTCGCATTGTTCACATCCTACTTGAGCAGCATAAACTTTTTCATTCACCTTCTTGATCTCTCTTCCTAGATTATTCAATTGTGTTTGTATAGAAGCCAGACCGTTAGAAGTCTCAGTACTTCTTCCTCTAGATGTTCCATTATGCCATTTTTGAGAGTATTCTGCCATTTCTTGGATGGCTACTTTAGCATCAGCAGCAGTCTTCGATGGTATGGCACCTCTTGAGTCAAGAATTTGTCGTGTTGGAATATCCAACACATTGTAGAACAAAATTACCTCTTGCATCTCAGTCAAATAGTGTTGAGTACACTTCATCAAGAGTTCTTTAAAGCGCTCCCATGCTTGATAAAGGGTTTCATCCGGCTCTTGCTGAAAGTTGTTGATTTCCTCCATTTTCTTCGCAGTTCGACCAGGTGGGCAATATTTGTTCAAAAACTTAGTTTTAAGATCTTCCCAAGTTTTGATTGAATCAGTTGGTTCGTTTCTTAGCCAACGACTTGCGGCTCCAGTTAAGGATATAAGGAAGACTCGGAGCATTAATGGATCCACAGTGATGTTAGGAACATGAAATAAGTCAATAATTTCGAGAACTTTCTCAATGTGTTCATTTGCGTCCTCATTATCCAAACCGCTAAACGTGTTTTCTCGAAGCTCCTTAAGAAATTGGCCTTTCAGTTCAAAACTATCCTTTTCCTCTATCTTAGGCCTAGCAACTCCCGATCCATAGTCCGTTCGGGTCTTGCTCATGTATTGCTCCATGGTTTCCGCCATTGCTTCTGCTTCTTCTTCCTCTGAGTATTCTTGGTCAGAAAGTAGATTGAAATCAGGCGATCTCAATTCGTCAAGACTTAGAGTCTTGAAGTGTCTCCTTGATGATCGAAATTCTCGTTCAGGTTCTTTGTAAGGTTTAAATAGTTTATTCATAGAACGTCCTTGTCATGCACAAACCTGAAACAAGGATAAACAATCAGTAGGAATTTTCTCTTACGAAAGATAGAAAAAATTTAGCAGAAAAATCAATAGGAAAAACACCTGATTTCAGCTTCTTTTCCAGATAATCGATACTGCCTTATCTAATGGAAAGTGGATACGCCGTATAAATCAGTTGAGATGGATTACGCATGTATGGACAGAGTACATGGATTAACGCATATCTGATGGAAGTGGATACGCCGTATCTAGTTATCGACTAGAACAGTGTATTAAGAAAACAATTAGATACACAAACAATTAAACACACATATATACAAGCAAACAATTAAAGATAAATATACAAAATTTACAGAATATACAATAATAACTCTAAAGTCTACATTACACTAATCCTAAAGGTTAGATCAATCTAAATGTTAAAAACCAAAAAATCAAAAAAATCAAGATTAAATTTCACTCCCGGAGCAGCGGCGCAAAACAGATGTGGCGTAGTGTGATGTATGATTTTTATTGATCATGTTTTTAAAATTATATTTTTTGCCGTACTAAAACCAAAAACAACACATTGACGGGCAGTGTACCCGAACGGTAGTATTTTCGTTGGTAAGGAAGGGTGTTGAACACATTGAAGCGAGTGTTAAATCTATCAATTTAATAATATCTTGTTATATCTAATCTATGGAATTCTACTCTATCAAACCTATGATCAGTCCTAGTAACCTAATTCTAAACAAGCAAAGGGGTTTTGAAGCCTGGCAGACCGGCATGGTTTGTGGTGAATAACAATCAATTCAGGCACATTAAAACCCACGCGAGCTAATTACACAAAATAACAAGATCGTATAAGCCAATATTAATAAAACTATATTAACCATTATAAATACCCGATTAGAAAAGTTGGGTTTGTTTATTAAGTATGCAATGATTACTACTCACGAGGTGGCATACTCATTCTAAGACTTTAGTTATCCAGTTACATCAACCAATACCTAGACCCATTAATCCTGTCATAATTAAAGTAACTGCAAAAAGCAACTTATTTGCTGATTAAAACTAACTTAGCGGATTAAAGCGCAATGGTGAATCTGGTTAAACCCTAGCTCATAGAGGACTTTACCCCTAACCGCTTAATGGCAATTTAATACACTAGTAGTCCACTTTCCAACTATCCACAGGAACCTAGAAAAGTTACTTGTTGAATTTATCTATGTACTTGCTAAGTCAACACGATCATCAACCATCGGCAATATCCAATTAAACTAGTTAAGCCTGAAGTCGTATCCTATACACAGACCTTAGAAGGACAATATTGTGTGTTAAACTAATATTCTAGATGTATAGAAATACTATAATGGAGAGCTATATCCCAGACTCTAGATCTATTTGGTCCCCCCCCCATATCACCTATGATCCAGTTGAAAGATAGAAATCGCATACAAAAGCGCGCAAACAAGTAAAAATTGATAAACAAAAACACCATACAACGATAAATCAAGAATCGAGGATAAAAAAATTCCAAACATTCAGATCTTCATAATAATGGCTAATACCTGAATGTATTAGCCTTAAACGTTACATAAAAAATACAAGAGTAATTATATCCAAGGTAAACTAACCGAGTTAACGAATGAATACCAAAAACTAACGATTACTAAAGTTATACGGAATCTACACGTTGTCTCCTATGAATTTATTAAACGTGCTAACCGACCTCTTCTTGCTCTTTTTCTCCTCGAAAATCGACTTTTATGTTTAGTATCGATAATATGATTTAGCACACTTAAAACTCATTTTAAGTTTTGTTATTTATAAGGGTCTGGAAGTCGGGATTCGATAACGATGTATACCAAGGAGTTGGATGACGGCATATTGGGGGTTATCATATATGTAGGACCACGCTTGATATCGGTCCAGAATATTATATTTCATTTCAATATTGAATATGGCGTAGTTGAGGTCTCATCTGGATACTGCGATTAAGCTTATCCTCTGTGTTCTTGTGATGCAAGCATGGTATACGCCGCATCTTTCTATGATGTGATATGGCGTATAGTCTTTCAGAATAGTAATCATCAAAATACCTTCAATTTACTCCAGAATGCACGCCTTTTGCTATCTTTTCACCATTACTACCCATAATTATTAGCAATCTCAAATATAAACGATTAAGTACATTCTTTGCAATAACGTATAACAAAATAAGGTTAATAACATGCGAAAAATGATGCTATAAAATAGACGTTATTTGATGTCATCACAGTTCCAACCCCGAAATCAGTAATTGCCTTGCGGTCATCTGCTAGTAAGGAATGATCTGTCTTAAAAATAACCTATTCGTTCAACATCATCTTCTTCTGGGTTGATAATGAATTTCACAAAGTAGATTTCACCTCTTAGTGTTTCTTAACCACTTTATTTCCTCTTTAAAAATCATGTTCCAAGCATAACTTTACTGCATACTCATTTGAGATCATGTTCTCCTCTACTCCAAGATTAATCTCACAATCATAAGCTTCCAACACATTAACAAAACAAGGAGCCACGAATCTATCGCTAACTTCTTCGGTATCCATCTGGTAGAAAACCATAGCCTTCTTTTGTCCACTGTTAGCAGTGTCTTGAAATTCTAGAGAGTTCCAATCTCCAGATCCTTCAAGTTTGTCACTCAAAATTACAATGACGTCTTCTCCTAAGCAAATTTTTCCAAGACTCGAATTTGGATCCACAACTCTTATAAAATAAGACAACATTAAAACAAACATTAGTGGGTTAGTTAAAACAAATAATAATACTTTTTTACATTTACATATTATCAATAAACAGATAGCATTTTTAAGTTTAAGCAATTCTCGTTCATAAACGAAAAAATAAGCATTATGTTTAGTTTCACACCAGAAAGTGCGACGCACTTTATAGAAAGTGCGGCGTACTTTCTGAGATTTAAGTCTTTTAAAAATTTTAATTTTAGCATTTTTATGTTTATTATTTTTATTATGTCTTAAATATCTATTACACATAGCAAATATCATGTTTTTAAGCACACTTATCATCAAATAAAATCTTCTAATTCTTTTTAAGTTTTTATTTTGCATAATATCAAACTTAAGTAAGCAACACTTAGCAAATAAGAGATATACACAGGCATTTAGAAATTTAAATAAGCAAGCTATCAAATAATTCTTTTTGGATTTTTTTTATTTTAATGTACAAATTACGGTAATACAAGATTTTGACTATTATGAACCTAAGGAATAGATTCCACATTTTCAAAATGGTCAAATTACAGTTTATGGGTTTTGGGGTTTGGTGTTCTCCATCTTTAAAAAAAACTGTTTCTCTTTGTGAAAGGGGTAAAAGTGCGACGTACTTGTTTGAAGTACGGCGTACTTTTGAGTTTTTGCAGAAAAACCAGCGCACAATGGTTATGTGCGGCGCACTTTCTGTAAAAAATGGGTTCAGGTTGCCCAAAACTTGTACGACAATTTTGAAAATTTAGGGTTTGTAATATAAAAATGACTAATTCAAGAATGAACTCAATCCTCAACAGCGGCGCCAAAAACTTTGATGTATTATTAAAGCTTTAAATTTATAATACTAGTTTTATCTAATTTTCAACTAACACACGGGTAAAGTATAAACCCCCATTTATAGTATAGGTTTAGGGTAAGACCAGGTCGTTCCACGAAATTGGTAATTCTTAGAAAGGGTCGATTATATTACGAAAGGGGTAAATCTTATAGACTGTCACGATCTAAAGATTTCAAGGTACTTCAAGATATAAAATGATGTTTGTTTAGGAGAACGAGAACAAATATAGATATAGTTAACTTGGATAGATATTGGGTTCAAGAATGAAGGTATAATCATTTAAAGAAATGGGTGGTTTGCTAAAACGATTTTCTATTTAATATAATCAAAAATCCTTTCGGCCTTTACTTTTGATTACAAAAATGATTTAAGTTCAATTTAAGCTTGGAAATAATAAATATAATCTTCCTTAACCAAGTTCGTTAGACATATGGTTAACCCTTAAAAAAAAATAAACCTTTTCCTTTTTTATTTTCCTCGGGTTATAATCATTTTGTTAGCCAATCTCTCACAAGGCTAAGATCTAGTTGTCATAGACAAACAACTTGGAAATTAGGCTTATAGCCAGAGTCTTTCGACCTATATCCGGGTTAGAATGATGATCAAATGATTATTAATGAATCCAGGTATAAAAACATCAAGTTTATATTAACAATTTCCAAAATTCATTAGTTCATCCAACTTTAATCCATAATTCCCTCATGATTCCTAAACAAACATGTTAAACTATTTCATATTCATAAATTTAAAACACATAACAAGCATGATCAATTCAAAATTCATAATAACAAAGTAGGGAAACATGTTTATACCAAACTTGATAGCAAAATATATTGATTCTTTAAGAGTTTCCTTCAAACAATAATTCCAACAACCTGGAAATTCAACTACAAACACTATAACTTCTTCTCAACACAACCTTCTAAGATCAAATGGTACTTCCCTTTACTAAAACCTGGAATATGATGAAGAACAAGGTTTATTCTTCAACAATTCCCTAGAATAACTTACTAACTAATGAGAAATGATTATAGATGATTGGAGTGAAGAATGGAATGCCTCTAACCCTGAATTTTAAGTTCTATTTATACTTGAGGATGGTGCATCAGTTGCTAAAATTTAGGGAGTGAAAAGTTGCACATTAATTGTAATCATTTATGACTTGGGAGTAACTGCAGGAGAAGTGCGCCGCACAAGGAAAATTGTGCGCCGCACTTGGTATTTAATTAAATTGCATTTACTTCGTCTTGAAGTACGATGCACAAAAATAATTGTGCGCCACACTTTGGCCTTGTTCATTAATTCTTTCTTAAATTCTCTTCTAGATTCTTCATATAACGACCGTTAGTCCATTTAATGGAATTCTTTTGCACGTTTAGTCCTTTTCTTCATTCTTTATCCTGATATGAATATTACACAACAAACAAGCAAACTTTGCAATATTTGATGCGTTAACATATATATTTCACATATTTTCGAGGGATATTTTATGTATATTTGGAGCGTTATCAATAAATATTTATTTAGTTATTTCTGAGAAAATTCAAAAATTGTTTTAAGAAAACCCAGAAAGTGCGCCAGTTTTGCTTCGAAAACCGGCGCATTTAGTAAAATTGCAGGAAGTACGCCTCACTTCTTATGAAGTGCGCCGCACTTTCTATCTAAAAATCATACAGAAGGTTCGAAATACGTACCTGAGCTTTCCCGTTTGTTATTATTTTTATCTAAGATCATTATACACTTTCTTGTGAACTATTTTTGATATGTAGACAGTTGGAACTCATGATGATGAAGCTGGTTCTTCCTGGCCAAAAAGAACCCGTCAACACGAAACCGTGGAGGAAGCTATGCTCCCACATGTTCATCATGATTTCCTCCTTTGGGGTACGAGTAATAGAATAACTAAAACCAAGTATAACACCAACCTTGCTCGTTTACATCCAAAACAAATTTACTCACCGTGTATCGTTGATTGGAATGTGCTAAATAATATGGGTTATGCCGAGGAGATAAAGGCAATGCTTGATATTAAGGTGTATCAAATGGGGGGAGAAGAAGAGATATTCAGTTCTGAAGCTTGGAGACGTGCCTTTGACATCTACGAACCTATCTACACCGAGTTATGTCACGAGTTTTATTCGACCTATAAATTTGATGAAGAGGTAACGGATGAAGAATTAATGACCAAGAAATTGATTAAGTTTAGGTTGGGAGGTCGTGGACATACAGTGACTTTGTTGGAGTTTGCTCGTCGTTTGGGTTGGTACCATGCTGCTGAGATAAGTGAGGAAGGATTTGAGGTATACTTTCAAGGAGGTTTGCGTAGTGATGAGAATTTTAATGCTAGGTATTATTGGTTGAGCATTAGTAGCGAGGAGGTTCTACACTTGTCTAGGAGTCTTACCTCAACCATTAGGAGACCTATTCTTAAGGTATTGCTAAAGATGATAACATATGGTTTGTGTCAAAGAACAACGGGATATGATAAAGTGCAAAGGAATAAGCTGTGGTTAATGAGTATGTTTGAAGCAAAGCATCAAAATGGGTATGCTAATGTGACTTGGTTGATTTCGAAGTGGCTGAAGAAGAAAGGAGTTAGAAGTCAAAGGGAAAGTATGATCTATTGTGGGTAGTTTATCACGAGGATAGCAAGGAGAATGAGTTTATTGACTGATGAGGTGTTAGACTGGTTGAGTGCTCTAATATACTATAGAGCTTTAGATGCTACCACCCTTAGAGAGCTAATTGAATCTAATGGGAGGTTGATTGTTGAGGACCCAGCACCTGGTGTCCTGAGAGTTGCTATGCCTAGACCCCCGCGCCCGACCATGCAAGATTTATATGATAGGATGGGTAATATGAAGATACGCCAGGGTGTGTTGGAGAGGATGTCTCGTAGGCAGTTATATCGACAGGTATGCAGTTGTTTTTGAGCACATAGCAGGATATTATGGAGTACCATTGTAGGGAGCTTATGCACCCCGAAGCTATGATGAGGAGCAGGATGAGGAGTAGTGTCGAGATGACACACGTTTGATTTAGTGACCATATGTCGGGTTACCGGTTTAAAAACAATTTCTTAAAAACATTATTATTATTATTACTATGGTATGTAATATGCCTTTGTTGGCATTAAAACAATATTTTACTTTCTTGTACTCGTATTATTATCTATGTGTAATTGTGTATCTTGTATTATTTGTAATGTATTGTTTGTTTATTATTAACGCAGGTAGACAAAGAAAATGTGAAAAGCCGTACGAGTTCATGTACGAAGCTTCATGCAGTTTTGTAGAATTCGTAGCACGAAGAAAATAAGGGAAGTATTATCCTATTTTACTTTTCCCATTTATCTTCTCTCTATAAATATTTCTCGCATTAGAGACAATGCTCATATTAAGTATGTGGGAGAGGAGATAAATAGGA
>BQNB010055920.1:0-14747 GCA_026074375.1 Tanacetum coccineum
AAGGGGTTGGTTGTTCAATTTATCATACATACACTATAAGGTGTTTCTCTTACTAGAACTAGTTACTTTCTCTCTCTACAAATTCGGCCAACCCATCATTCCTAAGCTTGTATTGTGATAACCAATATCCTACAACAAGTCAACAGTGGGCACTTATTTAAGGACGGAGGGAGTATTAACTATTTGATGTTATCAAATATCCCCCACTTGACTTCTACTTGCCCTTAAATGGAACTATTAGAATAATTTATAAAAAGATTTCCCTAATTTAACTCAGACAAATGAATCCATAATTTACTTATGCTAGAAAACATCAAAGCAGAACATCTCACAAAAAGGGGATCAAAATCACTCAACTCTCACAAGTCTAAGTGTTCATTTTCGGGGTGATCACTCAATTGCACTGTCATAGCATGTATTCAATCATAAGCTTGGAAGTACACAAATATGCACCAACTATAATTAGGGTCTAAACAGTCTTAAAGGCAACATGGGTGACACAAGTTTAATAGGGCGAATCATTCTTAAATTTCAATCTTAACCAAAAGCGTTACACCAACAAGGGTGATAAAACTAGACATACATATCCGTAACGATGTATGAGACATGTATGATTGCTCACTCCCTCATTTGAGCAAAACCAAAGGTTTAGACTAGAGAATGATATAAGGTAGGATAAAGACATGTGATATTTAATTGTTGTTAAATAAAAACACAATACAAATAGTCTAAAGTAATCTAAGGTTGTCATAACTAGCTACCGTCCATCCATAAGCCCAAGTATCTAAGTCTAAAAATCTGAAATTCAATAATAGGCTACTAGGTCCATTCTTCACAATCATACAGATGGCTTATAGTTGCACCATTTTTACATTTTTTTAGCACACATATGGCTTATAGTTGCACCATCTTAATTTTTAACACTCATTAGTTTTTATAACATCTAACCCGACAAAAAAAAATTAATAATAAACAAAAAATATTAACTTAAATTATTAAATATAAATAGAATATTAAATAAAAAAAAAAATAAAGTTTAAAATGATATAGTCCCTGCCATCCAAAAGCACATCCCCCATCCCACAAGGAACCACACTAAATCACAAATCCCAAGGACACTCTACAATTGACCCCGCAAATCCAACCATCCCCAACAAACAACCCTACTCCTCCCCCCCCCACCTCACCACAAAACATTACCGAAACCAAACACACCCCCCAGCCAACCACCACAACACCCCCCATCCCCCCACCCTCCCCCCCCACCACCCTCTCCACCCAAACCACACTAACACCCACTCCCCTGGCACCCCACCCCCGCACACCAACCTTACCCCCCACACAACCCCGCACCCCACAACCTCCCCCCACATATATACAACCCATACACACCACCCACACACCACACCTACCAATCGCACCCACCGCAACCAAGAGCTACACCGGCTGAGCGACCCTCACAACCTATCCACCAACACACCTACCTAAACCTCCCAACCAACCTACCCAACACCAACAACCCCCACATCACCCCCCCCCAACCAACACAACACAAATCACCCTACCCCCAAACCCACCCCCACCCCGCCCCCCCCAAATACCACCGAATCTACCCCAACTACTCCATACACTACCTCCGCCACCCCCAACCTCCCCCCCCCCACCCCACCCCACCAACCCAGCTCCTACCCTACCACAACACACCCCCCATCCATCCCAAAGCCCACTCCAACCAATACTCCCCTAGCACTCCACCAAAACAAACCCGACACTCCCCACCCCCCCACAAACCCACAACCCTCCCCTACCCCCTACCCACCACCCAACCCCACACCCCTTCCTCCCCCACAAGCCCCCCCCACCACAAACCACAAAACCCACACTACCCACACCCACATAACATAACAACCAACAAACCCCACCTCCAAAGCCAAACCACCACACCACTCACCCCCTCACCACCACCCAACCACCCCTAACACTCACCCCAAACCACCCACACTCCACACACCCACAGCCCAAGCCCAACCCAACCCCCCCTGCACACACCAAACCCCCACCTACTAACAACCCACACCCACCAAACTAACTGCCCACCCCCCCACCCCGCAAAAAAATCAACAACCCCCAACACCCCCACCCCCCCCTCCAAAACACACCACTACCTCCCACTCCCCACCGACCCAACACTCACCCCCCCCCCCCACTCCCACCACCAACCGCACCCACCACCACCAACCACTCCACCCCCATCTCCACATCCCCACGCCACAAAAATCCCCCCACAACGCCCATCCAACACAAACCCTACCCCCTAAAAACCCTGCTACTCCCCACACCCTCCCCCCCCCACACCCAACACCCTATCATCATACCAACCAAACACCACCTACATCCACAGCCACCAAACCCAAACTACCCACCAAACCAACATTAACCTCCCCCCCACACCCCACACCACTCAAACCCCCCCCCCCACCTGCACCACCCCTCCTACCACCTCAGCCCCAACAAACACCCGCCCACCACCCACAATACAACACCACCCCAGCGCACACCCCCCCCAACCCCTACCACCCAACAACGGTGGGTTAAAACCTACCCGCATCCCACCCCCCACAACCACCCACAACCCACACCCAACCCCCAATACAAACCCCCAACCCCTCAAACAAATCCACCAAACAACACATCCCCACTAACACAGCACACCCACACCCCAAGCCCCCCATACTCCTCCCCCCACCGTTCATCCCACAACACACTCACAACCACTCATCTCCCCAAACCCTCCTCCAGCCGCAAACCCCCCCCACCCACCACCCCTCCCACCCGCCACACCAACCCCACACCTAACACAAACCCATCCCCCACACCCCCACTATTACAACCCCCCAACCACACCGACACATACACTAACTCAACCCCTAAACCCATACCGACAAAATCTAACACCCCCATAACCAAGACGCACCCACTCCCTCACCCCACCCCCCCAACCCCCTCTACTCAACACCAACCTCCAATCCACCTTATCCTACCCATCCCCCGACAAAGACCCCCATATCCAACCACCATCTCCCCCACCTAAGCAACAATCCAACATACTCACCACAACCGATCTCCCTCTCACACCCAAACAAAACAAAACCATCGGGGCCCCAATCCACCAGGGGGGGGGTGTGGGGGGACTAACAAACATCACCACCACCCCCCCCCAACACACAAAACCCACCAAAAACCCCCACCCACCACCCCCCCCCCACACCTGTCAACACACCCCCCCCTCCACCCCCACCTCACCAACACCCACACCTCCCAACCCCAACATTCCTAACCACCAAACCCCCAACACTCACCACCACCCACCCACCACTCACAAAAACCATAACCACCTCCACCCCACTTAGTATAAACCATCACCAATACCCCACTCACAACCCCGACCCCAGTTCACCACACCACACACCCCCTAGCCTACTCCCACCACCTCCACAACCCCACACCTAACCACCAAACACACCAACCCCTCATTCACCACACAACACCCCAACCACCTCAACTCCTAACACACAACCCCCCCCCCCACATCACTTACACACACCCATCCACCCCCCGAAACACCACACCCCCCTAAACCGCCCCCCCCCACCACCATCCCCAAACATCCCCCGACATCCACCTCCACACCCCACACACCCCCCACCCAAACTCACCCCTTTACCCACCCCTATAAACCCTCCAAACAACCCCCCCCCACCACAACACCCCCCCACAAACCACCAACCCCCCAAAACCCACCTATACCCCCAAAACCTCAACAACTATCTAGACGCACCAAACACCTCCCCTCCCACACCGCCCCCACCACCACTCAACAACACCCAACAACACCACAAACAATCTCATCCAATCCCACCCCAACATAAGCCCCCACCACCCCACTCATACGCCCACTTTACGTCCACCTACACCAACTAACCCCACCCCTCCACCAACCCCACCACCTAACCACCTCACATAACCTCATCCCATCCACCACCTCCCCTCCCCCAAAATCCTCGCTCACACCCCTACCAACTCCATTCCACCCCACACTAAAACCACAAAAGACACACACACCCTAACCACCAAACCACCAATAACAACACCTACCCACACTCACCCCCCCACCCACCCACCCCCACTACCCCCACCAACGCCACACACGCACTGCCCACCCCCCCAACCCCCCCCACATCACCCACTCAGCCACCAACCCTCACCCCCTACAACCCCCCCAATACCCCACCTTACATTAACGCCTACTATACCCCACACCCTAGACACAAACCCACCACAACCCCCACCACCCCCCCCATCCCACGCCCACCGTCCCCCCCCACTCCACACCACTTCAAATCAAACCCCCACCAACAACCACATCCCCTTACCCCTCAACCTCCCCAACCCCTCCTCTACAAACACAACATTTCGCCCCTCACTCCCCCCCACCACACCCACACTCCACTCCAGACCGCCACACCACCCCAGCCCCCTACTTTGTGAACCACACACCTATCACCCCACCAACCTACACCTAACCGCACCACCTAACCCCACGCAAACAGAAACCACATAATCGCCCTACCAATAACCCGCCACCACCCAACCCCCACACGACACCTCCCCCCACCAATGCCCGCAAACCCACCGCCACACCCTCATCACAAAACCCACATACCCTCTCCCTCACCACAGCACAATATACACAACCCAACGACAGTCCCCCCCCCAACCCCTCCCTCTCCCACACAACAACACCCTACCCACCAAACTAACACCCATAACAAACCCCCCCCCAACCACCCTCAATTCTCCCACCCCACCACACCACCCCCTCGATAACAAAACACACCAACTTACCACAAACAAAAAACCCCTCACTTACAACCAACCAACACACCCTCCCCACCCCCCGCGATCAATAACTATACCCGCCCCTAAACACCACCCCTCGCCACCATCAACCCAACAACAACACCAACGCCCACCCCCCCCCCCCACCTACCAAACCTTGTCCGCCTCCACCCGCCCACAAGACCCACCTACCCAAACCCCCACCAACTATATATATGTATACATACATACATATGTATACATACATACATATGTATACATACATACATATGTATACATACATACATATGTATACATACATACATATGTATACATACATATATATATATATATATATATATATATATATACATATATATACATATATATATATATATACATATATATATATACATATATATGTATATATATACATACATATATATGTATGTACATACATATATATGTATGTATATACATATATATATATGTATATATATGTATATATATGTATGTATATATATGTATGTATATATATGTATGTATATATATGTATGTATATATATATATACATACATATATATATATACATACATATATATATATATATATATATATATATATATATATACTGTAGAGGCTTATATCTTTAATTATTACCCCTGCAACATATGTTACATTACACATATCCCCCCACGTGAGATGAATAATATCAAAAGTGTTGATATCCGAAGGACATGAAAAGATTTTTTAGGGAAAGTAACACCCTTGTTTGCAACAATGCTGGTACAACATCATTTAGTAGTGGGTGAAGGTTCATCCTCCCCTGTTTGGATGCATCCTCACCCAAATTTTCTTCATTAGAGGATTCTACCCTTCTAGTCACACCAACCTTGTATAGTCTTTTAAGCCCATGACCTCTTGACTTATTCCTCTCCTCAAGTTTTTTGACCCTCCTTTTCAAAGTAGCAATCTCCTTCTGATCAGAGGTCTTAGCCTTCTCCAAATCAAGAACCTTTTGTTGTAAGTTGGTACAGAGTTCCATCAATTCATTTAGTTTCAGTCTATCCTCATCACTTCAAGGTGTGTTAACTCCTACGAGCAGTGAATCACTAGATTGTTTAAATACATTCTCAAACCTAGTTTCAGCAATTGTACCCCCCATGGTTTCTTGACACCTGGGACCACTACCTGTACTAGTTCCTTGGGAACTTGTTTCATTAAGTGTTGCCTTAGATTGGGTCTTAGTTATGTTACCACTGACATGCTCTGCTTCTAAGCTAGAAGCAGTAGTGGCAGCCCTTACCAATCTGTCACCCCTCTCCTTATGGACAGCCTCATCTGCTACAGGTTCAATAGGACCACTAGACTGAGGTATCTCAGTGTCCTATCTAGGATTCTTAGGTTTTTGGTACTTTTTAGGTTAAGATGTTAATGGAGCAATGATTGGTTGAGTAATAGATGGTTGACCAATAGTGGGTGTGTGTTGGGGATCAGTGGGAATTAAGAACCTTCACCCACTGCCGATTGATGTTGTACCAATTGTGAAGATCATTTAGAACTCATCTAGGATTTGTAATATATAAAAATAACAAAGGTTGTTGTTGCGCAACAGAATTTAAACAAAAACAATGTTATTAATAAGGTTTACATTTACATAAGCCCCAATTCTATTTGATCATGATAGAACGTGTTACCTAACTATAACAGGGATCAAAGACGCCTTGACCATAGGGCTAAAATGATCTCATGTAGATCGTACAAAGGGGAACAATCTCAAATGGTGAGATCGTTGGTGTTTTCCTAAAACATGATTAAAAACACACACACAAACAATGTCTAGGGATCTCTTTATATATATACTCCATCTAGACTTACAAAGGAAACCTAATTGTATTAGGAAACTAAATCTTTCCTTATCTTGATCTTTATCTTTTTAAGCAAGTCTTTTAGAATCCAATTGTATTAGAAAACTAAATCTTTCCTTATCTTGATCTTTCTCTTTTTAAGCAAGTCTTCTAGAATCCTTCATCGTCTAGAATTCCATGATATTGATCTTGATCTTTTTGTATCATCAAATCAATAAATCCTAATAATCTTCTTCGTGACACCCACCGCAAGATCCAAACAACACAAACAGAGACTCCTATATAACAAATGAAAAATCCCTAAATTTGTAAATAATTCTCAGCAAGCGCCATTAAGCCCACATCCATACTACATATACTCTGTAACCATATAAACACACAACTTAGACACTCTCTTCTGATTACAGATCTATCTTCTAAAAACACGATCACGAGCGAATTCTCACTCTCTTTACATTCTCATGCGCGAGACATCCAAATTTGGATAATAAAATTAGAATAAACTAAATCCTTTCCCCTTATCCCCTGTGAATTCTTTCCATTTTAAGCAAGTCCTTTCTAGAAAAATCCTTCAATCGTCCCATAGAAAATGTCCCCATGAGGGAATTTCGCGCGACATTTTACTTCTCTTGGGGATCATTCTTTTATATATTACAAATGCATCTAACTGTCCACTATTAATCGCAAATCAATAAAATCCAATTACAACCTCTCCGAGTTCAACATCACATAACATAAAATAATTAAGAAATAACAATTCCAAACATCTACAATAATTACAATTATAATCATCCACTAAGTTGTTACAATATATGACAGCCATACAAGAAATAATAACTAACATAACAGTGTACTACAGTTCATTAAGCCTACTAATTATGTTAGTATATATAAATATAGTAATATTAGATTACATATATATATATATAATAATATATATATGAATAGTATAAAAGTATATAAATAATTAATAATAATATATATATATAAACCTGCAGAGGACCCTTTATATCACTATTTTTAATTATATTACCCTTGTATAAGCAATAAATGTATTTTTTTTTACATTACACATAAGCCCCCTCCGGAAAGAACCTTGAGATGAAATATAATCGAAAAGTGGGTTTTTTAATATCCACCGAGGGCTTTTTTATTAAGGGATCACAT
This sequence comes from Tanacetum coccineum, assembly GCA_026074375.1. Taxonomy (NCBI): domain Eukaryota; kingdom Viridiplantae; phylum Streptophyta; class Magnoliopsida; order Asterales; family Asteraceae; genus Tanacetum; species Tanacetum coccineum. The sequence goes on from BQNB010055920.1 coordinate 7,914, forward strand.
AACCCCAACTATATGTCTTCTATGAAACGTGCAAAAAATTAAACCTTAACCTATTTTTCCCCTGTAAACCACAAAGACTTAAGTTTAGCCTTAAGAAAATTTCAACACAAAGAGTATCGAGAGGAACTACAGGTTGGCTAAGGCGGAATGGTTTAGAGTAATCGTATACATATTTACCCAAATTGGGGTATTTTAAAAAAAAAACAGAGGATGGCGGCCCCCAACAACAAGGGGGATTCTAGGGGTAAATCCCCTTGGCACTTAAAAAATGAGTGGCAAAAACCAAAGGAGTTGTTTTATGTTTTTAACACATGAGAGGTATCGGACCGAGTCCACCAAGTGTAACAAGGTCACGAATAAAATAGGACATATAGGGGCTTTTTGTTTTTGGCTATTGAATATCCCCTAAAGTGTTTTTCCTTCCCCCTAAAAAAACTGTCTATTTTACAAATTAATCAAAACAAACTTTAGCTGTTCCCCCCCCTTCCCTGTAAAATATGCGGGATAAAGAAGTACCAAGTATTTATTTTCTATAAGAGTCCCCCCCTACAATACCACTGCAAACACACTCATAAATTTTAGCGCGGAGACACGGCTCGTATTGTGATAGAGATCATATATTGGAATTAAACAGATGAAATCATCAGGCCTTGTTTAAAAAACCTCGCCAAGTTGAAAAAATAATAGGGTAAATTATTGGGTGCTGCAGCGCAAACAAGAATTTATTTATTCTAGTTTTTTTTGAGTAGGAAAATAACATGTCAAAAATATTTTTTTGACCGACCATCGAAGGCAAATATTAGGGTTCAAGTCGCTTGAATTTGCTGCTGTCGCGTCTCGCGTAGTCTGCTCCCCCGCCCCCCCCCCCCAATTGTCCCCCACCAAAATTGTAAACAAAATATTTAAGGATATGAAAAAATTAATAGGAAAATAAGAGAAGAATATTAAAACAAAAAATTACACCGCCTGTTGAGCCATTGCTTTTGTATCTTTCAAATGATAGAATAAATAATGGCAAGAGACCAGCCCCTTATGTACAACCCACATAATTCTGAGCAAAATTCCCGGAATCCCCCTTTTTTGAACATCGACTCCTCATCTAATAGCACATTCCAACAAACAAGCCCCCGATGCTGGGAATCACCGCCTCGACTCGCCGCGCACGCCCTGCCCGCCGCGCTAGCCTCCCTCACCGATCGGGCCCGTTGCCGAAGGCCGTGCCGCTCGGCCCGTGGTGCCCACGTTTTCCATTTCACTCATGAAGAATCCTGAAGGATCTAGACCCTCTAAACCGACTTTGGACACCCTTTTAGCCCCTGGAACCGCCACAATTTGGCACTATAAATAAATGTCCCCTATGCATCATTTTAACAAAAAAACACAACACAACACACTCCTCATTCCTCTCTAACCTAAAAAACCCTAAATCTCTTAGCTACCACTCCTCTCCAAAGTCATAGAAGTCCAGATCCAGCAGCCAAGAAGGAGGAAGGATTCACCCAAGCCTTCAAGGTCACAAGTTTGTCATGTCTACTTTGCATCTTGTTATCTTTGGCTACGCTTTTTGTAAGACTCTCTTCATTATGTTTATGAATACATTAGTTTCTGGAATTATGTCTTTGTTTGCTATGAGTGGCTAGTCCTTTTATGCACTTGGTTTGATGATGTTTGTGGTATGATGATTCGATTATGATTGTGGGGCATGTTAATTTCAAGCCAAGTCTTAGATCCATTTGTTCTTATGTTCTATGTGACATAGTTTTATCATAGGTCGAAAGGGGTATTATTAATCAATCAATTGTCGCCTTTTTGTCTATGATCGGCTACCTTTTGTATTGACCATTTCTTAAGCGGCTGGGTATAACTAAGAACATAATTATCGGTGTTTATGGTTGTGAAACGAACAGCGAATCAAACTCATAGAGGTTTATTTGGTCTTGAATTGATTGATTTCACTTAATGCTTGTTTTTGTCACTAGAAGTCTTGACGAGGGCTAAAGGTTTTAAAAACAATAGATTGGATACCCTCCAATTCTTATAATCAACTTGTTAGTCGTTGCCTCAATCATATCGAATCGGATTCCCAAATTGAATCAAACCAAGTACGTCTCTATTATTATTGAATTCCTTTTATCTCCATTTACTCGCATCTTAGGATTGTTATCATTTAAATCTAGAACTAATTGAAACACCCAAATCCCGGCGAACGATCCCGGCTTACCATTCAATCTCTTGCTACCACGGACGAGTACACTTGCTCGTATGTGTCGCCTATGAATTTGGTATACCGAGTTATAAATTTAAAACTAGTAGTCTCAAGACGCATCAATGATAAACTATGGTAATTCTGTAATGTCGTCACATAAAATGAATTTCTAACACCTGGGATTTCATGCTCGTCAAATCTTGGATTCTTGTGGTCTGATTCTGGGATTGACTGCTATTGAAGCTTTAGAGTCAATTCAGGAAAGGGAATATCTTTCTCATAAATGGCATATCATTAAGTACTATCACTAACAAACTCAAAAATCTGAATCATGATATGAATGATCTTAGGGAAAACATTCATAAAATTCACCAAAAATCCAATAAGGAGTTCTGCCATAAAGAGATAAAGAGTATAGGAAGAAGGGAGACTAAACAAGATAACCAAGGGTTTACTAAACCTTTAAGCAACCTTAAGGAAACATTCGAACGATATCTGGAGGACTCACATAAAAGACAAAATATACTTGACATATGGATGCATAACTTCATGAAGAACACTAATAAAAACCCCCAGAGATATGCATTAACCATCAAAAACCTCAAGGAAAAAGTTCTTCACCTCGCTCATGCTTTAGCTGATCGAAAAGTCAAATATGACACTTCAGTTTTGGATGTTATTCCTAACGCCTTAACTTCCTTTCGGTAAGAATGCACAATGAAGTTTCAACCACCTCGCGAGACACCTATTAACAAGGTGGAGACTTTCGCTGAAAGGGTGAAGAAACGCATTATGGAAACTCAAGCTAACGAGGAAAAACTTCTTAAAAAACTTGAAAGCGAGCCGGTAGAAACTCTCACTTTATGGTAAACGAATATATCGAAAAGAAACACAGAATAAAACCCACGTTACAAGAACTTGGTGGTCTCAAACAAAGTAAAAATTAAGGAATTATAATAATGGTAAAGCTGAATGCCCGATGCTCAGTTGTGCTACAAAACGAGCTTCCTCCCAAAGAAAAAGATCCAAGAAGCTTTATCTTACCATGCATCATTGGCAATACTACAGTCAGCAATGCTCTTGCAGATTTAGGGGCAAGAATTAGTGTAATTCCGTTTTCCATGTTTAAACGTTTGGGACTTGGGAACCCAAAACCAACCATGGTAATTGAAATGGCAGATATTTCTTTGCAATCTCCAAAAAGGATAGTCGTAAATGTTCCGGTAAAAATTCACAAGTTTATCTTTCTGGTAGATGTTGTTATTCTCGACATTATTAAAGACGAAAAAGTTCCAATAATCCTTGGAAGACCTATGCTCGCTACTGCCCACGCTAGAATAGACATTTTTAGAGGAAAAATCTCGTTGGAAGTCAAAAAGGAGCAAATCATCTTTAACGCCACTCTTGTAACTGTTTCACTTGTCTGCGTCATTAATGATTATGATGTAATTGATGACATTGGAGGACCTGAGGATCTGGAAAAATTACTAATGAATGATGACATTAATGGGGACTTGGGAAGCTTTCTACATGATAATGACCTGTTACCTAACTTTGATAATCCAGAAGCTGTACCTCTTCCTCCCAACAGATCTTCTAGTAACATTTGGGACCCAGTTGAAGAATTTCAAGACCTTGAAAATAACATGGGTATTAGAATTGACAATTTCATGGAAATAGACGATCTATAGGACGGTTTAGACCTAGGAGCCTTAACCAATGTGGAACCATTAAAACCATAATTTCTTAGTGTTGGAAATAGAGTTCATAGACACAACCCTTATAATTTTTAGATTACTTGTAAAATAGGGTTTGTGAATTTTAACTCCTACATTGACACACATTCCCTATTTAATGTAATGTCTAGAGCGGTTTACAACTCTGCTATTAAATGAGAACTAGTTTACACATGAAATAACATAGTAGGAATGGAAAAGAACCTACATGTATTCGTTGGATATCACAAATTTTTAACCGACTTCATTATCCTTGAAAACATAGGCGAGTTTGTTGAAAAAAGGCTAATGGAGGTATTGTTCGGTAAACCATTCAAAGAGAGTTCTGGTTTAGACGAAGATATAAACAAAGGAGCTATCTGGTTTAAAATCAGAGATGGCAAAACTATCTTCCACATGCCTCATGCAGAAAGAAGGCTCAATAAGCTAAACACCGAACAACAAAACAGGATATCCCCCATTCTAAATGTTAGTGATGAGGATAAGGCTAAAGGAATTAGTCACCCTTATCAAAAAATAAAAGGATTCTACAAAAGGTTTTTGAATTTAGAAGACGAATATAAGCAAGATCTAGATGTTATTGATTGGATTAAACGGGGACATGCAAGTGTGCATGAAAGGACGTAGAGTGTCATGAGTATAACTTAATGACTCATTAATAAACAAAAGTGCTAGTTAGGAGACAACCTGACTTTTATTAATGAAATTTATTTTAATTTTTTGCATTTTAGTTGGTTTGTTTGTTTCTTAACTTGTTTTGCAGGTTCTCACAGCAAGGAATTAGAATTCTAGGTCAATTCAAGTCATTTTCACGTGGTAAAAAGGTTTCTCTGTAGGCGTAACCACTTTGGTTATGCCGTAACAAATGTATTTACAGTGTAGCTACCTATATTAGTTACGCCATAACCTTTCGTACGTCAAAACTTAAAATTTTTTACAACCACATGATTACTGCGTAACCAAACTCCTTATTACGCCGTATTCCCTTTTTGAAAACCTAAGTTTAGTTCGAAACTTTTACAAAACCTTGTATGATTAAATGAACTTTGTGGCTATGTTCTATGGAAACCCTCACGAGACTTCACTCATCTACTTGGGCCACCAAGTGGTTTAAAAGGCTTGTTGCATATGCTAAATGCAACTGTGATTCCTACGAAAGTGAGTTAGGCTTTCCTGTTTTATTATATTTTGAACGTTTTATGCTTTTTGTTGTCTAATGATTTCAAGGGATACGAATTTGCTCAGAATATGAGGGTTAAGAGATGGTCTCTTGCCATTATCATTTGAAGATCAAAGCAATGCTCAAGGGAGTCTTTTGTTTTAATTCTACTCTTATTCTATTAATTTCATATCCTTAAATGTACAATAGGGACAATGGGGGGGGGGAAGGGAGTAGAATTACGACTTGACCTATATTTGCCTTCGATTTTCTAAAAAAAATTTGACATGTTTTTCCTACTAAACTAGAATAAATCTTTGCCGAGCACACTATTACCCTATTATTTCAATTGGCGAGGTTAAGCCTGATGATTCCGTTTTCATATATTATACAAAAAATCCACCAAAAATTATGAGTGTGCCAGTAGTATTGTAGACTCTAGAACTTGGTCTATACATATTTTCGAGACCTAATTGATTAGTTGTAATAGACAGTTTTAGAAGGCAACACTTAGGAATTCATCCAAACATCCTATATGTCTATTTATCGACTTGTTACACTGACTCGTCGACCTCCCGTGTAAAACTCTTTGTTGCACTCATTTTTAGTGCAAGATACCCCTAGATCACCTTGTGTGCCCATCCTTGTTTAAACCCAATATGTTAATGTATCGTTACACCATTCCGCCTTAGCCAACCCTGTAGTCTCGATACTCTTTGTGTTGAAATTTCTAGCTACTTAAGTCTGTGGTTTGGGGAAATAGGTTATGTAATTTTGCACGTTCATAGAAGACCTATTGTTAGTGATCCCTAAAGCCCTCGGATATTAACACTTTCGATATTATTCATCTCAAGTGGGGGGATATGTGTAATGTAACATATGCTGCAGGGGTAATAATTAAAGATATAAGCCTCTGCAGTATATATATATATATATATATATATATATATATATATATATATATACATACACACACACACATATATTTATATATATATATATATATATATGTTGGAATTTATTGATTTGATGATACAAAAAGATCAAGATCGATATCATGGAATTTTAGACGATGAAGGATTCTAGAAGACTTGCTTAAAAAGATAAAGATCAAGATAAGGAAAGATTTAGTTTCCTAATACAATTAGGTTTCCTTTGTAAGTCTAGATGGACTCTATATATAAAGAGATCCCTAGACATTGTTTGTGTGTGTGTTTTTAATCATGTTTTAGGAAAACACCAACGATCTCATCACTTGAGATCGTTCCCCTTTGTACGATCCAAATGAGATTGTTTTAGCCCTAAGGTCAAGGTGTATTTGATCCCTGTTACAGTTAGGTAACACGTTCTATCATGATCAAATAGAATTGGGGCTTATGTGAATGTAAACCTTGTTAATAACATTGCCTTTGTGTAAATTCTGCTACGCAACTACAACCTTTGTTATTTTTATATATTATAGATCCTAGATGAGTTCTAAACGATCTTCACAGTTCTAATATGGGACGTGATGTATTGTTAAATATTGTCTTTAGGTATTTGAGGGCTAATTATCTACATGGTGGGATACCTTCAAATATCATAAACATTGCCCTCCTATATATACACTATAAATTAGTTTAATCTTTTTAAGTTATTCCAATATAAGTTAGTCTATATTGCGTATAAGGTTACTGGAAACATACCAACCTTTTTTTCAATGATCATGTATATGTTATTTGGACCTGCAATTA
>BQNB010055920.1:17265-38899 GCA_026074375.1 Tanacetum coccineum
ACACAAGACGGTTAATTTTGAATCTTAAGTTTAGGAACTTATTAATGGATATTCACAAATTCTCTAGTAAGAGAATTAAATTGATTGTGTATTTTAGTATTTAAGAGAAAACAATAAAAATCAAAAAAAATCCGGAAGAGCAAATATTTTTGTATTTTTTTATTTATTTATTAACTTCTACTTATAGTAAAAAGAGAAAGAAAAATATTTTTTACTTTTTAATTTTTTTATTTATTTTTTATTTTTTTATTTTTTCAAAAGACGTAACTTTCGAATACGAAAGGTTCTCCAAATCACGATCGACAAATTCAAACGAATGAATCTTTAACACAATTCCCCGGCAGCGGCGTCAAAAACTTGATACGTTTCAAGTATATACGTATTATATCAAAGTATAAAGAAATTTACTAAAAAACCTTGAGGACAAAGATTTAAAGTAAAAATCTACACCAAAATATCCTATGTTTAACCGGTAAGTATTCACCGGGTCGTTTTTCCTCAAAGAATTATGAAATTGAGACCTCGCTTTAATTTGGACAATGATTTGAATGGTTTCAAAGATTTTTGATTTGTTTATCTATTTCTACAATTAAAATCAAATAAAGCATGCAAGGGAAAACAATTAAATACAAAACACTAACAATTAAAAACCTAAATTAACAAAAATTGATCCTAAATGATTTTTAAACTTTTCATGATCCTAATTATAAGAAAAAGCTAAGGCAATCCTAAACCGGGATCGATTAAAGTTAAAAACTAAGAAAACAAGAACGGGGATCAAATCTCGTTCTTTAAAAAGGGAAATTATACATTTTTAACCCTACGGAAGTAAATTTAAATCCTAAGCCTAAAATATGATTAAAAAAATTTATAAAAAAGAATTTTATTTTTTTGATTATTTTTCTATTTTTTATGATTTTTTAAAGTTTTTAATGAAAATAAATGATTAAAAATACTAAACGTCGAATTAAAAATCAAAGAAAATTACTAAAAGTGTAAAAAGTAACGGCTGATTTAATAAAAATACGACCTAAAAATAAGCAGACGAAATAAGCTCTAAAAGTCCTATAATAAGCTACGACTTAATTTTAGAAAAAGGAAAAGAAAACGTGTTTAAGAAATTAATGTAGCAAGGAGTGTTTGAAAAAGACCCAAGGGCACGATGGATAGTGTGTGTGTTTATGGGACGAGTGTGTGCTAAGGGTTAGGTCATGGGTTCGAATCCCATGGCCTAACTTTTTGCAAAAAGTTTTATTTTTTAAAAACTTTTGTTAGGTTTAAGAAAAAGACTCGGTCACCCCGTGTACTGTCTAGAATAGCATAGTTCCTAGTTGAATCGTAAGCGTATGACTTATGGTGCTAACAACTTTAATGAAAACAATTTTTAAAAAAAATCAAAATTAAGCTGAAACAGCTTATTAAACAGACATAATGTACTTAACTAATATTTCAACAAAACTTTATAAGCTATAAACGGAAATAAGCTAAAGCTAGAACTAGATAAGCTATCACTATCCTAAAACTAACCTAATAAGCTAAACTGAACTAGAAATAAGCAAAATGGATAATCCATAAGCTGAAAATCCTAAAAAGCACTTATACTAAAACCTAGCATACCAAACAGCCTAAATTGCTAACTTTACGCTTTTTTTATTAAGCACAACAAACGGTATTTTATTATTGTTTTTTTTCCTTATGGAAATAAGCCTATCCCTACTTAAAGCTTGGCTAAAACACCTACTTTAAAATAGCAATTAAAAAACTAATTTTTGAAAATCAAATAAAGCAGAAGAAAAAGCTGAAGTGAAAAAGCTACTTTTAACTTTTTAACTATGTTTTTAGGATTTTTATAAAAAGACAAAATAACTAGAAAACTAACCTTAATAAGCTATGCACTACTAAAAATTAATCCTAATAAGCTAGTTTGAACAGAAATTAAACAAAAACTAAGGGCTTATAAGCTAAAATCTCAAATAAGCAGTTTGGTGAAAAAATTGTTAACCCAAACAGTCCCTAAAGGCATCTTTGAGCTTATTTTTAAGCAAATAAATGGAACATTATGGACTAGAGGCTTATATCATTAGAAAGACCTTCCTACAAACTTCTTAAAAAACCCAGTTTTGAAAATAATTTGAAAATCCCTAAATAAGCCATGAAAAGGCTATTTTAAAAATGGATATTTGGCAGACAGAAAACTAAATTTTTGGTTTTGTGTAAAACTTTTTTATGAAAAGACAAATGAACAAAACTTCAGACAAAAAAACAGATGTTCTAAAAAAAGCTTTTTTATGCGCGAAAATAAGTCCCTATCTATCTAGAAATGGCATAAAAATCTATTTTGTTCTCAAATTTGAAAAGCTAAAAACTATTTTACTTGCGAAATTTTAGATGAAAAAACATTTGCTATTATAAGCTGCTGATTGCATTTTGACACCAAAGTGATCCAAAACATTAACTTAACAAAATGCAGGCCAAAAGGGGTAGATTGTCTTACACTTTTAAAACAACTATTCAAGACCTATTGAATACAACAAAAAACCAGCTAGACTAATTTAATCTTAAAAATTTCCAAAAACTTGATCTATTGATAAGATTCCAACTTAGTAACCCATAAAACTAAGAGAACTTGATTCAACCTTAATAAAACATTAAAATTTTATCTTAAAAAACACTCAACTATGAATTTTAAATAAGTCTAAAAGGAACAATGACTCAAGCAGTACAAACATTAGTTAGTACTACTTTGACCCAAACCACTCCCTTAAATACTAAAAAAAAAAAATACTTCCATTATCAGCTTATAAACAGAAAGTTAATCGTATTAAGTCAAAGACCATATATCAAATAGCTTTTAGAAGACCTAATGGACAGATTAAAGCAGCTAAATAAGCAGAATTAATAAGTTAACAAGTTATGCTACTGTTTTTGGTTTTTTGACTGGTTTATGAAAAATAAGTGCAAACTAAGAATTAAAACTAATAATCAAACATCATAAGCACATAACAACTATAATAAGCACTATTAAGCAAAACTAAACAACACTACAGCAATAAATAGCAAAATAAAACTAATTTGCAATTTTAAAGCTAGAAAAAGAAAATGAAGACTTACAAAGGCCTTTGCACAAACAAGGCTTATCAAATTCTTCTAATCATTTAAGCTGAGATAATTTTTGGATTGAATTTGAATGTCAATAAGCTCATTTAAGCTTTAAGAGCTTAAATGAGAGTGTATCTAGCTTATGAGTTAAAATGACAGCTTATTAAGAGCTTATTGAACAGTTAAGAGCTATTTAAACCATTTATGTATTAAAGTAAATACAGGATTTAACATGTGCACAATATGAAAACTAAAATTTTTATTGATATTAAAACTGATTACAAGCTTTGAAATGGAAAGTTACATTGATTAAAAAAATGATAAGATAAAAATTACATTTATAAAAGTTACACTGAAAACTATATTAAAGCTACACTAAAGCTGAAAAGAACTAGATATCTCTTATGAGTGAAGAATATAAAACTATTATTTTATGAAACGAGCAATAAATCTGAATAAAATATTACCTTCAGAAAATACGAGTTCTCACACACATGTCATGCTCTGATTGGCCAGCCGCCGCCACCTCGTACTGCCACCTGACATTCCCTGCCACCTCGTACCTGCCACCTCGTATGAACAGTACCTCGTACCTGCCACCTCGTACCAATCATTAGTTGTGCCACGTGTCACCACCTGAGTAGTGCCACGTGGCCTGCCAGTCGTCACCGGAGCCACCACCGGACTACCGGTCAACGAAGGCTGTCAACGGTGGCCAACGACGGTCAACGGCGGCGGACCACCGTCGGACCACCGCCGGACCACCGGTCAACGGCGGCGGACCACCGTCAAACCACCGCCGGACCACCGGTCAACCACCGGTTAATGGTGGTTGACCGCCAGTCAACAGCCGGGTTTGGTCGGGTCGTGGGCCGGTCTGGATCGGGTCTTAGGCCGGGTCTGGATCGGGTCGGGTCTGGGTCCGCCACGTGGCATGCCACGTGGTACCACGTGTCAGCTGACGTGGCGTGGAGGGGATAAACCCTCTTGCGTTTCGAACTCGGGACCAAAGGGTTTGAGTTTTAACTCAACCAATGAAACCAACTGCGCTAGGCAGTGTTTCAATTATATAATGCAATATAATTTATTTAACCCTTATTTGGTCTAGTTCATTTATACTAGTATTAAAGGTTCAAACATGGACGAAAAAGGTTCAAAATAAAAAGGTTTAAATATGAAAGGCCGGTACCATTGGACTCGTAATTTCGTGCTCTTTCCAATGGTGTGATCGAGGAAAATTAACGACTTCGTTTCGACCTCGATAAGCGTGAAAACGTCATCAAAAGTCACCCGAAAATTACCGTTTTTGCTTTGTTTTCAATCCTTTGTACCTGTAAGACATAAAAACATAAAACAAACATATTTGCAACATATTTATCCATATTTTAGTGTTTTAGTCCATTTATTAGCATTTTTCGGGGTATAAATGATGTGTGTTTTAACACATATCAACAACTCTTGACAACCCCAACCACTAATTCAAGTTTCCCCTTGATGTAATGTTTTTTCATATCGCCAAGACAACCAGATATAATGACCCCTTCACCATGAAGATAAACAATCGATTGTAGCCACGGCCCTTGCATAAAATGATCATCTTTAGACACATCTTTATTTACTTATTGACATACTCATGGGTTGTCAATATGTTATCACGACCCCTTGCCTGAACGTCGGCTTTTTTTCGCGCCAATGCCTTTTGAAGAATACCCACTATACCGGGTATTATCCTTGCTTCAACTATAGGTGGACGAATGTACAAATGTGGTATTTCATTAGTTATAGAATTAGTAGCACAATCAATAAAGAATTTGACATCATCATCGTTTGTAATATCCCTTTCAATTGCAGGGAGATTAAACGATAAATTAAACCGGACATTTGGATCTAAATTGAATCTTTTCACCACAAATTCAAGTAACATTCTTTCCTAAAGAGACGATATGGTGAGAATAAGGTCCACATTAAGGTTCTAATTTCGCATGATTTAGGGGTTATCCTTTTTATTTCATCCGCAACAACTCAACTACGAGTCCAGAGACGGAGGCTTTATTTAGATAACCCCCGAGTCGAAATTTGGCTTTATACTTATTATTATTGCAACATTATTAAACCTCGGTCCTTTAGAAGGCTGCAACATCGGTTGTGAGCCGGCAAGATGCAGAAAACATATTTCGACCTCAGTAATTTCCTCGACCTTTTAGAAGGCTGCAACATCGGTTGTGAGCCGGCAAGATGCAACAAACTTTTATCAGTCTCGGATTATTATAACTATGTGCCTTATTTAGAAGACTGTAACATCGGTTGTGAGCCGGCAAAATGCAGTAAACTTTTATTAGCCCACAGTTTTATTATTATTCTTTCCTCCACCCTTTAAACGACTGTCACATCGGTATGCGAGCCGACCATGATCCAGAAGTCTTATTTTGGCTTCGGTTTATTACATAATTATTATTATTATAGCAAAATTTCAAGTCCCGTGGTCTTTTAACAACTGCCACATCGGTATGCGAGCCGACCATGGTCCAGGAGTCTATTTCCCTACAACAATGACAAAACCTCGATGTGTACCTTACTTTCACCAGAGGGAATCTCTACGAAGTGATCTAAACTAAGAATTGCAAAAACCAAAGAAACTTTATTTATTCAACAATTATATAACGTTTATTAAGCTGATGGGAGCAAAAAGCCACAATTAACCTTTATGAGCCTTAAAGAAATCCAACTATTCTATGTTTAGCATCAAAACTTATACTCTACTCTATCATATTTCGTTCTTTGCAAAATTTCAAAGTTAAGCAAACCCTAAGTCTCGAAAGCTAAGGGGAAAGCTAGAGTTTAAAACTCGATCAAGTTAAAAGCTACCTAGTTCTACGGGCCTACTTATTTATATATTTTTAATATTTTCATCATTTTTTTTAATTTTTATATAAATATATATCATAATAAAACAATAAAAATTTTAAAATTTTGGTCAAAACGGGGTTGCGTGGGAACACATATAGGCACAGGTATGATCATATTTTGATAGAAATCCCCACCCACAGTTAGAATGGAACATTGGCCTCAATGTTCAAAAATGTCGGGTTTTACCCCCACACTTAGGAATGAAAAAGGCAAATGCAAAAAATTCCAAGTGTGAAAGGGGAAACACAATTAATATACATGATAAGGATTAAGAATTCCATAATAAGCAGAAGATCGAAGACCGGATAATTGGAGGATTGAAAACAAGCACGGGTCTTCATGATCTTAAGGAATCCTGCAAAAACGAAACCACATATCATAGAAAGAAACACGCCCCCACACTTAGGCTATAAAATCACACACTATCTTATTAATCAAGAAAATAGAAAGAAGAAAAGACACGGGTTACCTCCCGAGAAGCGCTTGTTTTTGTGCGAGTCTCTAGCTTGACTCTCCTCGAATTCCTTTGTCCTTGGGGCAGAAACAGAAGAATATAAAAATCACTATCGGATTTTCATATGCCACCGGCTTAAGAGAAGAAAAATGAAAAGTGGAAATGCCGGGGTCAAACATAGTATCCTCACTCCCGAAGGAGAGAAGAAAAGAAGAAACCACCTAATAAGTGAGATAAGGAAGAAATATTCGGATAACAAATGTGATGGGAAAATAATGGCGATCCTCAAAGGTTAACTTCACAAATGTCGGAGAAAAACTCTTTGTTAGGTTTAAGAAAAAGACTCGGTCACCCCGTATACTGTCTAGAATAGCATAGTTCGTAGTTGAATCGTAAGCGTATGACTTATGGTGTTGGGCCGGGTCTTTACCCACATGTTAGCCCACACCATAGCCCACTTAGGGGCATAAAACTCATGTATTTAAACACCCTTTCCAGCCATGGGAAGGGTTGGTTGTTTAATTTATCATACACACACTATAAGGTGTTTCTCTCACTAGAACTAGTCACTTTCTCTCTCTACAAATTCGGCCAACCCATCATTCCTAAGCTTGTATTGTGATAACCAATATCCTACAATTGGTATCAGAGCCCATGGGATGATTAGATAGATTGTGTGTGCGTTTTCTTGGTTAGTTTAGATCAAAAGTTTGGTTTTTGAAGGTTTATGGTCTTTTTCTTGGCACTCTTTGATTCTCACGTTTGTGGTGTTAAAGTTAGTGTTTTTAATGTTGTAATAGCCTTCTAGGATCAAGTTGTGCAAAAGAAACCAAGCAAAAACGTTCAAAAGGGTGATTTTTAGGTGAAAAAGTTCGTATTTTTCTTGACTGCGTTTTGTCTCACTGGCAATTTCTTAGTTGCGTTTTGTCTCTGCGTTTTGTCAGAGAATAGTACACTGCGGTTTGTCTTCTAGTGTAGTACAGCAGTTGCGTTTTGTCAGTTGCGTTTTGTGTATTGCGTTTTGGTTAACACTGCAGGTTGCGTTTTGTGTATTGCGTTTTGTCTCAAGTTGAAGACCCTCATTGCGTTTTGACTAAGAGAAACTCTGCCCAATTATAACCTTGATTGCGTTTTGTCTCAAGGGTTGATTGCGTTTTGCCTAAGACACTTCACTGCGTTTTGTCTCCTACTCACTGCGTTTTGTACCCTGCGTTTTGTCCCAAGTTGAAGACCATTATTGCGTTTTGGTGGAAAGAATTTCTGGCAAAATTCTTTCTTCATTGCGTTTTGGTCTTAAGACTCTTAACTGCGTTTGTCTAGGGACACATCCCACTACGTTTTGTCTAAGATTCCTGAACGGAGACTTGTGGTAATCATTTTCGTAGACTTAATTAAACCAAACCAAATCACAAACAAACAACATATCACCTAATCTAACAATCATACACCACTTTTCACATACAATCACTAATCATTGTACCGATCCAAAGTTTATCATAATACAATTTGTCAAACGATCATGTCTAGTAATTAAGATGATATTCAAGCGGCCGGTTCTGATACCCGCCCTCCTATGCTCGATAGGACTGATTATGAATCATGGTCACAACGAATCCGTTTGTACTGTAGAGGAAAGGAAAATGGATTGCAAATTCTTCAGTCAATTGATGAAGGACCATTTGAGCTTGGAACCACAAGGAATACACTTGGAACAACCCTTGAGGGAGGTGTTCTGCTTGGACCAATAAGGCCTCGTACCTATGATGATCTCAGTGACGCGAAGAAGAAGTGATACGATGCAGATGTTCGTGCAACCAACATTGTGCTTCAAGGATTACCCAAGGATATCTACAAGCTCATCAATCACAACATTGAAGCAAAAGCAATTTGGGACAACGTCAAAATGCTTCCTGCAGGTTATGAGCTCACCAAAGAAGACAGAGAATCTCAGTTGTACGATAAATTTGAGAGGTTCAAGATGCTTCCGGGTGAAAACATTAATGAGTACTATGTACGATTTCACAAGCTGGTCAATGACATGAGGAATATCAAAATGACAATGCCTAACATTTAGCTAAACTCCAAGTTTGTGAACAACATGTCACCTGAATGAGATAGGTTTGTGACAGCAGTTAAACATTAAGAAAGGCTTGAAAGAGACAAATCATGAACAACTGTATGCATATTTAAAACAACATGAGAAGCATGCTGCACAAGATCGACTAATCATTGAAAGAATCACTCCAACTGCTAATGATCAACTTGCATTTGTTTCAACTGTCCAACCTCATGCCCCAACATTACATGTCCAGTCTCATCAATATCCCTCTTCATCAGCAACCCCGCAATCACCTCAATTTCCACATTTCCCTGAAATGTCACAACCTGATTCCGGACACACCCAAACTGATGAAATACTCGACAACCTCACCAAACAAATGACACTCCTTGTTCAATCCTTTAGAGCAACACTTCCTCAGATAAACAATCAACTTCGAACCTCATCCAACACCAGAAATCAAGCAACCATTCAAGATGGTCGGGTAGTTGTTCAGAATGACCAAGGACGACAGAATCAGAATCAGAATCAGATTTATTTTGCTAGGGGAAATGGTGCAGCAGGCAATGGGGGTGCACAGAATAGAGCCGAGAATGCCAATGCAGGTCAAGGAAAACC
Source organism: Tanacetum coccineum (assembly GCA_026074375.1). Classification (NCBI taxonomy): domain Eukaryota; kingdom Viridiplantae; phylum Streptophyta; class Magnoliopsida; order Asterales; family Asteraceae; genus Tanacetum; species Tanacetum coccineum. Next base: position 26,403 of record BQNB010055920.1, read on the forward strand.
GGTCAAGTATTACAACTGCAATGGACTTGGACATATTGCACGGAACTGTACTCAGCCGAAGCGTCCACAGAATTCTGATTATTTCAAGGACAAGATGCTGCTGATGCAAGCCCAAGAGAATGGTGCAGTACTGGATGAAGAAGAACTACTCTTTATGACTGGAGAACAGGCTAACACCTTTGATGCAGATGTGGATAATCAACCAGTCCAAGACTTAGCTCTGAATGAGGACAACATCTTCCAGGCATATGAATGTGACGCTTTTGATTCAGATGTTGATGATGAACCGACTGCTCAGTCTATATTCATGGATAATTTATCCTTAGCTAGGTTAGCAAATCAACAAGCTGGTCCATCTAATGCATCAATCTTATATGAGGTACATATTCTGGAAAATGCTATTGATCATAGTGTTACTAATCTGGACGACCCCTCAAATGGTGGGGGATTCATAATGAGTCAACAGGCAAATGTTATTGACTCAACTAGTGTCGATATGGGTAACAGTAATGTTATTCCATATGAACAATATTTGTCGGTCGATAATATTTCTGTTGTACCAAGTTGTGCATCTTCCGCTCTAAATGATGTATATGTGTCGTTTGATAATTATGCGTTCGTTCCTCATGACCCAATAGCCACTGAACTTAAGATCTACAAGGAACAAGTTGCCATTTATGAGCTAACGGTGCTAAGTTGAGTTGATGAACGTGAAAAGAATGGATGATCAAATGCGTATGCTTATTCAAAATCGTAATAAAACGGAAGAAAATCTTAAAAATGAACTTCATTCTATCAAGTTGCAACTTATTTCAACTATGGAAAACAACAAGGTAATTGAAGAAAAAAAAAAAAAAACTTTTGTAACGAATTTGAAACAAGAGTTTAAACAGAAAGAGTCAAAATTCCTGACTGATTTTTCCAATCTGAAACACCTTAACGATAAACTTGAGAATAAGCTTCACTCACAAGATCAATCCATTTAAATTGTCCATATGATGTTAAATCCTACTCAGGTGTACGACCAAAAGACTAAAACTGCATTAGGTGCCTAGAACCCTTTTTACCTCAGACTGGCCGAAAAGGCTCAACCGGCACTATATGATGGTGATGAACTTCTTAAGCCTCATCATGTGCCGGTAATTGTTCCAGCGTCAGAGGAAGAACTAGAGTTAGCAGAAACTACTAGGAATAAACTGCATGTAAAAATGAATGACTCTACCTGTGTGGAAAAGAGGGTTAACATTACGCCTCCTAACTACTCAAAAGAAAATTTTATGGCAACATTCACCCCTCAGACTCAACTGACACCTGAGCAAGTATTTTGGTCCTTAGATCTAGCAAAACGAAAGGCCGAAGAGCTAAAGGCCAATGCCCCACCCTTGCCTGTCCTGCCACCTGCGACTGTGTATCCTCCCAATACACCGGTCCATATGGTCCCTCGAACGCTTCTAACTACAAGTCAAGTAAATATTGGTCTGTATGTTATTACTCAACTATTTTGGGATTTTGAGATTGAACGAAAAAACCTTCTCATTACAAATGAGAACTTACTTGCTGAATGCTTGTCCAAAGATGTGTTTTATATTGCAACTGATTCTGTATTAAATGTGTCTAGATTTTCTGACATGCATGATGCTTTCACTATTGCTCAGAAACGTATTGCCGACCTTGAATCTGAAAATTTTAATCTGAGAAACAAGATTCAAAATGATGATCATGACTCAATGATAAAACATTTCTCCAAACTTGAAGTTGAACACTTTAACTTACAATTAAAGTATCAAAATCTCAAAGAACGTTTTGGAAATAAAAAACCAATGACGTCTTCGTATGCTCCTTCATTTGATTTACTGTTTGTGATCGGAAAACTAAATGAACATATTCAAAGTCGAGGCAATACGATTCATGAATTAAAGGAGAAAATCTCTCGCTTAACAAAGAAAAATAGTGTGATGCAGATCCCACTCTTGACCTTAAGGCCTTAGTTTCTCAGAACAAAGATTTAACTGCAAAGCTCAATGCCCTTCACGATCTCAATGAACGCTTTAGGGCAGAAAATGCAAAAGTTAAGCATCATTATAAGGAATTGTATGATGCAATTAAATAACGCTGCCAAAACCACTTGACATAACAACTCTTTTTATCTGAAATTAAAACCTTAAGGCTCAATAAAGGATAATTCCAAATGTGTCCTATACCTGATAGTAAACTAAAGTGCTGGCTCCTGGTAGATATCCTATAGATGTTGAACCAATTCCCCCTAGACTCAAAAAGAATCGGGAAGTGCATCTACACTATATCAAACACCTTAAGGAAAATGTAGAAACCCTTCGTGAAATAGTAGAGGAAGCTAAGGTGAAAAGACCATTAGATACCTCTCTTGCATCTGCTTGCCGTTACACTAAACACTCTCAGGAGCTGTTAGAATATGTAATAGGCACGTGTCCTAAAGACTTTAGCCCTCGCGATAAACAGAATGCCTCTACCAATTCACTTAGGAAAAAGCGAGTTACTTTTGTCGAACCATGTGAAACCTCAACTCATAACACACCACCACAAGTTGAGCACCAGAAAATAAATTCGACTAATGCTCCTGGAATTCCCTCTACAGGAGTAAAAGGTGCCTCAGCAGCTAGCAGGTCAAAGCCTAGGAGCAATACAAAGAAAGATAGGACCTTGCCAGCTAAAAGTGCCTTGAAACAAGTAGAAGCCCATTCTAGGATGAATAAGTCGAATGAGAAACAAAAGAATCGTGTTGATTCTAGTATTAGCTATAAGCGTACTGTAATTAATTCGAATTCTAATACTTCTTGCAAAACTTGTAACAAATGCTTAATTTCTGTTAATCATGATCAATGTGTTGTGCGTTCTGAGATGTTTGTGAAGCAATCCCCTGCCACTAAAGTGTGGCGGGTTAAGCAAGTTAAGCAAGTTTGGAAGGCCACAGGGAAATTGTTTACCACTATCGGCCATCAGTGGCGACCCACTGGCAGACTATTACCTTTAGGAGATCAGTGGCCTATAACTAGGAATACTCCACCTAAGGTCTTGCCTACAAAACAATGGAAGCCTACTGGTAGACTTCTCCTATTAGGAAGATAGTGCCCTTTAGTTAGGTCTACTTCTCTTAAGAGTGACTGTATGCTAGCTGATCCACAGGAAACTATTGCCCCTGTAGCATATAATCTTGCGTGCACTAACCAACCAGACCCCAATCGCAATTGGGGATCCAATGTATCTAAATCTCTATTTTCGCCTTTGTTCAAATGCAGGTTTTACAGATCGTTCTCTGGTATTTGGACTCAGGCTGCTCAAAACATATGACTGGAGATCGCTCACGGCTCCAGAATTTTCATAAAAAAGTTTATCGGGACTGTTCGAATTCGGGAAATGACCATTTAGTGCAATATGGGCTATATGTTTATGTCATTGGTGACAAGTGTAATTTCCAGGGTAATACTATGTAGAAGGACTTGACACAACTTTTTCTCTGTCGGTCAATTTGTGATTCAGATCTTGAAGTTGCCTCAAAAGCACACATTTTTGTCCGAGACTTAGAGGTGTTTTACCTTATTAAAGAATTCTTGGTAACGAACTTATACACCATTTCTGTTGAAGATATGATGAGGTCCTCTCCCATTTGCTTACTGTCTAAAGCCTCCAAGAACAAATCCTGGTTATGGCATCGTCGCCTGAATCACTTAAACTTTGGCACCCTCAATGATCTAGCTCGTAAAGATCTTGTTAGAGGCTTACCTCGGTTGAAGTTTGAAAAGGATCATTTGTGTTCTGCATGCCAACTTGGAAAGAGCAGGAAAGCTACCCACAAACCCAAGACGATTAACACCATTACGGAAGTTTTACACACCCTTCACATGGATTTATGCAGACCGCTGAGAGTGCAGAGTATAAATGGGAAGAAATACATTTTGGTAATAGTCGATGACTACTCAGTTTTTACATGGGGTGAAGTTTTTAAGATCACACGGATGAGACTCCCCGCTTTTGTAATCAATCCGTTAAACAAATTCAAGTCGGTCTCAACAAAATTGTCCAGTTCGTGCGGATGGGATAATCACAGAATACGTATAATAAAGATTTGACTGATTACTATGAAAGCGTTGGCATTACCCACGAGAAGACCGTTCTGAGAACTCCTCAGCAGAATGGCGTTGTTGAACGACGGAATCGCACTCTTGTTGAAGCTGCTCGGACAATGCTGATATTCTCTAAAGCTCCCTTGTTTCTTTGGGCAGAAGCTGTGGCTACTGCCTGTTACACCCAAAACTGATCCCTAATACATACTCTTCACAACAAAACCCCATATGAACTAGTGCATGACAAGAAACCGGATCTTTCTTTCCTACGTATATTTGGGGCTCTCTGCTACCCAACAAACGACAGCGAAGATCTTGGCAAATTGAAAGCTAAAGCAGACATTGGGTTCTTTGTTGGTTACGCACCAAACAGGAAGGGTTACAGAATCTACAACAAACGGACCCGACAAATCATGGAAACTATTCACGTCACATTCGATGAGCTGACTGAGCAAACGGCTCCTATACATTCCAGTTCAGGACCCGCTCCTAACCTTTTGACGACTGGACCTATAAGTTCAGGGCTCGTACCTAATTCTGCTCTTGCTATACCGTATGTACCTCCTACCAACGGGTGATCATCAGATGCCTCTTGTCGCCGCAGCTCCAACCCCATCCATTCCAACCGGTCCATCAGTATCTATCTCGTTTGATCATGATGCACCATCAGGCAGTCATATCCTATCATCCTCGGCTTATCAATCATCTTTGGTACATCACGGTGTTGCAACTGAGCATTCTTTTGAAGTAAATCCGTTTGCTGCAACTGAGCACGAACCATTTGTTAATGTGTTCGCCCCAGACCCGAACTCTGAAGCATCATCTTCTGGGGTAATCACGATTACTGCACCCAACCAATCCACTCAACCTCATGAACATCTCCGAAAATGAACCGACTCTCATCCTCTTGATAATATTATTGGGAACCCTTCTTGACCGGTATCCACTCAGAAACAGCTTGCTACAGATGCTCTGTGGTGCTTCTACAATTCAGTACTGTCTAAAGTCGAACAAAAAAACTTCAAATCTGCTGTTACTGAAGACTGCTGGTTTCAAGCCATGTAAGATGAAATCCATGAATTTGATCGACTAGACGTATAGGAATTAGTGCCACCTCCGGACTGTGCCATGATTATTGCTCTCAAGTGGATTTATAAGGTGAAACTTGACAAGTATGGTGACGTGTTAAAAAACAAGGCACGTCTTGTAGCGAAAGGAAATATCGAGGCCAAAAGAAGGTCTTAATTTTGAAGAATCCTTCACCCCGGTCGCCAAACTTGAAGCTATCAGAATATTTCTTGCCAATGCTGCCAGCAAAAACATGACAGTTTATCAAATGGACGTGAAAACTGCATTCTTAAATGGCGAGCTTAAAGAAGAAGTCTATGTGAGCCAACCAGAAGGCTTCGTTGACCCAGATCGTCCACATCATGTCTACCGTCTGAAGAAAGCTCTTTACGGGTTTAAAGACAGGCAACCCCGGGCCAAGTATGACACTTTGATCAGAAGTTTCTTCTATGAAACAAGGATTCCCAAGGGTGGTAGTCGATACCAACCTTGTTTTTGGAAAACAGGCAAAACAAACACTTCATGTTCCAAATAATGTTGATGTAACATATTTCCTCACCGACCCCAAAGACTGTGACCGTTTTTCTAATGAAATGAGCTCTAAATTTCAAATGTCGATGATAGGTCAAATATCCTTTTTCTTAGGCTTACAAATTTCTCAGAATCCTAGAGGCATTTTCATTAATCAATCTAAATACAGCTAATGAGATTTTTAAAAAATGTGATCTTCATAAAAAGGACCCTGCTTGACACTCTAGGTGGAGCGACAAACCTAGATGAGGACCTCTCAGGGATCCCTGTTGACCAGACCCAATATCGCAGTATGATTGGATCCCTGATGTATCTTCACAGCCAGTAGACCTGACCTAGTTTTTGCTGTGTGCATGTGTGCTAGATATCAATCTAAGCCCACTAAAAAGCACATTGAAGCAGTAAACTGTCTTACTGTATCTCAAAGGAACCATAAATATGGTCTTTGTATCCGAAAGACACGCCATGGCCACTAACACATACGCAGACGCAGATCATGCATTGTCAAGACATCTCGAAGAAGCACTTCGGTAGTGCCGGTATTCCTTGGTGATAAGTTAGTTAGCTGTCATACAAAGAAGCAACTAGCACGTCCATCCTCGTCTACAGAGGCTGAATACATCGCGATGTCTGGTTGCTGTGCCCAAATCCTATGGATGCGGTCTTAATTATCGGATTATAGCTTTGCATACAATCACATCCCTCTGTATTGTGACAACAAGAGTGCCATAGCTCTATGCTGCAACAACGTCCAGAACTCTAGGTCTAAACACATCGACATCCGACATTATTCATCAGAGAACAGGTGGAAAGGGAGTGGTTTTGAGTTTTGTATTTCGTGTGGACAGAGTAATCAAACGGCGGATATATTCACTAAGGCACTGCCTAGAGAATGATTCGAATTCATTCTCCCGCGGCTTGGCATGAAGGTATGAAGCCAAAGACACTCAAACGTCTTCAGGATGATCAGGATGAGTAACGGATTTGCTTCAAGTATCCTATGTAAATATGTACATATTCATCATCAAAAAAGAAATACAAAAATATAAACCCATAAAAAATTCCATAAAATCAGAAAATCTAAAATTCCAAAAATATAGTTTATAGTCCAGACATGTCTATCCGTTAATCGATAACATTTACGGACCTAAGAAAAGTCATTCAATAATGAACACGGGCCTTTAAATGAAAGCACGAACGGAAAGTTTCAAAACTTTTCAACAGTCTAAATGGCTTGCAGTTATTTCAGACTGCAACCTGGTTTTCAAAATGAGGAAAGCTCGTCGCCAAAAAGACGGCTGTTCCTAACAACGGGTGATTAAGTTCTCCCGGGCATGGATTACTTTATATCCGTGCACCATCGATTTGATGTACGCTTCAGTGCATTATTTCTTGATCCAGAAGAGAAGTCTTCTTTTTATCCAAATGATTTTCCGTCTATGATTCTTCAGAAAATTATTTGTGTGTTTCATGGTGGGAAAGTATTGTGTGAAAATCACTCGGACCTGAATTTCTCAAAATTTGACACTTAATCAATGACTACAGCTCTTTAAATAGAAAACCAGGTCATTGATTGAGGGGGAGAGTATTTTTCAAATTTATGACATCTAACGGGCATGTTTTATGCACGATTATAAAATAATTGTAAAAGGTTTTGTATCTAACGGGGTTATTTTTTGAGGGGGAGTTAAACTTGTGTTAACTCAAAAGACCAAATGTGTTAATTATATGCAAGTTTAGGGTATTGTGTGCTAAGTGTTATTTGTCTCCTAGACTCGTAAAGTGTTAAAGACCGTTTTGTGGCATTTATGAATCTCAAATAATCCCTTTGTAACACTTAAACCTTCAAATGAAAAGAAAGTAGAAATTGAGGGGTAAAATCTGTCATTTTCATAAAGTTTATCCTAGATATTAAACCCCCCTGCGTTTTGACTTGGTCAAAGTTATCAAAAATTAGTCAAACATCTCTCTTTCTCTCTCAACTCAAAACGTACCCCTCCTTTGAGATTTGTCTGATTTGTGCCTATTCGTGTGATTTATTGTTTAGGTAATGCATGGTTTGTGTTTATTATCATCCATATATGCTTTATCTATATCATCTTGGCTTGAGTTTCATTAAATCACATTTTGTTAGGATATTTATGCGAAATCATCAACCGGATCTTGGTTAGTGTTTCTATTTGAGTTTTGTTTGCTGGGTTTTAGTTAGACATAGTACATAATGCCTTGTTGATGTTTTAATTGTCTCCCCAATAGCTTGCTTAAGGTCCTTGGAACTTTCGAACAATTGTTGTCTTTTAATGCCAAAATTGTGGTCGTAGGATGTTTGAAATGACCACTTGTTGTTGATATTATTGTTAGTAGGCAGTATAGAACATATATAATGATCCCTCGTTGCCTAGGATGATTTGCTTAAAAAGATAGAATCTGAGTATTTACATGTTCTTGATTGCGTTTTGGTTAAAATTCTTGATTGCATTTTGGTTAAAGTTCCTGGTTTTGTTTTGATTGATTTATCCTTGTTGCGTTTTGCCTGATTAATGCCTTTGCGTTTTGCGTATGCTATTGCGTTTTGAATATATTATTGTGCTAAGCAAGACAAAATGCAATTAATTGCGTTTTGTGATTGAAGACCCTCATTAGTACTAATGTAGGACCCACCTTTTCAAAAAAAAATTAGAATGTTGCATTTTGATTATGTTTGAATAAAATATTCCTGCGTTTTGTCTTAGTTGCGTTTTGCCTGTGGCATTTTACTTGTTGCGTTTTACTGCTTGCGTTTTGATGGATTGCGTTTTGTTTGTTGCGACTTGTCTCTTGCGTTTTACTTTACTGCATTTTGTTTATTTTACAAAATTTTCATTGCGTTTGTGTGATTGCAATTTGCTGAATATCCGTGTTTTGTGTCTTGCGTTTTTGGTACTTGTGTTTTGTCCCATTGCGTTTTGCCTAGTATGTTTTAACCCCTGCGTTTTGTCTAGTACCACTTGATAATTGCGATTTGGTCTCTGTGGTGTGATCATTGAATTTGTCTTCCCTTCCATGAGTTAACCTCCGTTGACTCAAGAGTTGACCAAATTTGTTAATCACCACTTTAAAGATGATCAATGTGTCTTTTCTTGGACTCTGTCCATAACTAAATTACTCCTGAGAAACTACTCACATCTTCTTTCGGTATGTATGTCTTTCTGTGAATGTGACTGTGCAGATACAATGACTGATGTTGATATTAATGCTCCTGCTGAACTAGCACCTACTATGGCACCACCCACGCCTACTGATGATCAAATCCTGCCTCACATCAGATGGGTGCCGATAGGAAATAGCAACTGCTATCTGGATGTTGATAGGCTGTAAATCAATCCAATCTTTAAGATTGCAGTGGACCTTCTAAAGCACACCAACTTCTTCCGAGCTTTCACTGCTTCCTCGGCAATTCCAACAATCTACATTCAACAGTTTTGGGACACTATTCGATACGACAAATCGCTGGGGGTTACAAATGTTAATTAGATGAGCAATGGTTCGATCTCTCAAAAGACACCCTCAGAGACGCCCTTCAGATCACACCAGTCGACAGAAACAATACATTTTCTTCCCTTCCAACTCCTGATGCTCTTATCAAGTTTGTCAATGATCTGGGTTACCCGAAAGTTGTCAGACACTTATCTGATGTCATGACTAATGACATGTTTCAACCATGGAGAGCACTCACAACAATCATAAACTTGTGCCTTACAGGAAAGACTTCAGGGTTTGAGAGACCAATAGCTCCAGTATTGCAGATCCTTTGGGGTGTCATCAATCGAGCCCATATCGATTATGCAGAAAGAATGTGGGAAGAATTCACCCAATCCATCCATACGTTCATTGAAGACAAAAAGAATCTTGCTCAGCATACTTAGGGAAAGAAGAAAGCTACTCTTATTGTTCACCAAGCTGATCATCCATTACTTACAAAGCAAACACAAGTTCCACATGAGACCAGGTTCTCCACTTCATTTGCCTAATGAAGAACCTGTTCTTGGATATCTCAAGTTTAGCTCTAAGGGAACCAAACAGGAAGTATTTGGGATGCCTATTCCGAATGATCTCATCACGGATGACATTCGAGGTAAGCAATACTACAATGCTTATCTGAAGAAAATTGTAAAGCATCAAAGATATCTTGTTGGTGAAGATGTTAGTGATCCTGACTCTCCGGTTCCCAAACTAACTAAGGGGGCAAAACCAAAAACAACCAAGAATCCAACCTTATCTTAACAAACCAAACCCAAAACTAAACCTTCAACTACTAAGACCACTAAATTAACTCCATCTCAACCACCCAAACCCAAACCTGCACCTGCTAAGTCTCAGGAGAAGAAAAGAAAGCGGGCTTTAGACGCAGCCGAAGCTCCATCTCAAGCTAAATGTTCTAAAGCGGGTAGGGTATCAAAAAAGAGAACGCTTCAGTTGAGAGATGATTTCATCGATGAAGGGGTTCCTGCGACAGAACCCATGATTGATGATGAAGAAGCTATCGTGCAAAAGGTTCTGGAAGAAAGTATGAAGGATGCTTACCCTGCTCATCGGGGACCACTTCAGGGAACCTGACTCTGGGAAACTTCAACCGCTTCCAGAGGTTCAGGGCGAGGGCAAAGAAAAGGTAGGGGAGGAACAAGCTGCGCAAGTTCTACTCAACCTTCAGACTCCCAAGAAAAAGAACCCTCCTGAACAGTTTATCTTTCAGAGGTGCACTCCTGCCACAGCAGAACCCTCTGGTCTCGTTGAATCTTCGTCACTGTATGCGGAACTGGGTCTAACTGACAGTGGGACAGAGTTAGATGAGGAAGTGTCTCCTGAGATGAATGCTCAAGGTCAAGAGGAAGGCCAGGGTGGAAAAAACCCTGGTGATGCTGGGGTGTCTCTAACACCATCAAGTCATGTGGTTCACGCTGGACCAAACCTGGATCACATGGACTCATGAATCATTGAATCCTCATCACAACCTAACACAGAGCAAATAGATGACGAGTTTACTGCCATAACTTATCCAAAGGTTTAGGAGAACCTTAAACTCCCAACTGAAGGTGAGGTGAGACTTGAGGAACCTGTTAGCTTTGCTGGAACCCTGTCCTCTATGAAAAACCTCGACAAGGATCTCAGCTTCACAGATCAGTTCCTTGTAGAGAAGTCATAGGAAGACGAACCAGAAAAGACCAATACTGAAGCGAAGGTCCAATCTATGGTGACGGTTCCCATTCATCAGGATACCTCGTCTGTCCCGTTAATGACCACTCTAGTGATAGATATCACCGACCCTCAATCCGATTCTACAACGGTCCTCGCATCTATGCCTACAACAACAGCAACTGTCACTGAAACAACAACAACAACAACCGTTCCACCACCAGCATCTCAACCACAACAAGACGTCTCAACCTCGATCTTAATTCAGACGAAAGTGGAGGTTCAATCTATGGTGACGGTTCCCATTCATCAGGATACCTCGTCTGTCCCGTTAATGACCACGCAAGGGAAAAAGATCCACTAATTGGAGACTCAAGACTTGTCTAGATTAATCAGAGAGCAAACAGTGGAATTTATAGACTCGCAGAAGATTGACCGAAAAATCGAAGAATCGGTGAAAGAGGTGGTTACCGCATCAGTTCAGCATGCAATGAGAGCCCCTCTTCGTGCTCGCTTCAAGGATCTCCCTACGTCTGACATGAAGGAGATTCTGCTTCAACGCATGTTGGAGGAGAATTATGACAAGGGACACGAGGATCACAAGATGGATTTTGAAGCATTAGAGAAATCTATCATTCGTGATGAAAGTGAGCAATTTGATACAGACAAGGCTGAGGAGCGAACAAAGAAGAAAAGTAAGCAGGATTCACTGAAAACCCTGCATGGGTCGCCTCCTCCACCACCGTCGGGTGCATCAGGGGCTTCCGGTCCAACAGGAACCTCTAATTCCGCTCAAGATCCTCCTCGACCACCACCGTCTTCAACAACCAATCGAGGTGATCAGTCTTACAGCTCCGCTGCTTCAGGCTCATCTAAGATAGCTGCCTCAACAGCATACACAGTCTGGACAACGACCACATCCAGACTTAAGCCCGCTGTTTCATCTGTTCCTGAAGACGTACTTATGCATGAAGAGTCAGACTTTGAAGCTCAGGATATAGGGTCTGACGATGAAGATAGCGGCAGTAGGCACATTCCCAAAGTAAGTCTGAATCAGGAATGGTTTAAACCTCTTTCCAAAGAAGAAAGACCTGCAACCCCTGAACCTGCATGGTCCATTCCTTCATCAAGTCTACCGGTTCCCAATAACAACTGGGCATCTGCTATAGCCTCCAGCTTTGTATCTCCACCGGAGAACTCTTTGCTTTTACAGACCGGTGATATTGGAGTGTTTATTGATTGGTTCTGCAAGAAGCAAGGAATCACAGAGCTCATGCCAGAAAATTTGGAAGGTCCTGCATATGAAGTGGTCAAAGCCTTCCATCTTGACGCGATTCATCTACAATTTTAGATGGAGGAATGTCACAAGCTTCTGACCAATCAAGTGGATGAAGGATTACTCAGGTATAATGTCAGCAGACCACTCCTATTGGGTGGTCCTCCAGGTCTACTCATGATTCAGACTAAATTCTTCTTCAACAAAGACTTGGAGTATCTACGATTTGGCCACAATGGTGACAGACTTGCATTGTCAATCACAAAGATAAAAGCTGCTTCTTATCTTGATGCCGGGCTAGAACAAATGGTACCTGATCAGATGTGGGCTGAAGAAGAGCATATGTATGA
>BQNB010055921.1:0-34505 GCA_026074375.1 Tanacetum coccineum
ATCTTGTGGTCCAACCTTACATCAATTCAAACCTATGAATTCACCAGCTTTATGTTGACTATTTTAAGCATGTTTTCTCAGGTGCTTAGTTGGATTGTTCTTGAAGTGTGGTTTTCGGTTGAAAGCATAGGTACATATCTTTATAGTGCAAACTTTCACTAACCAAGATACCGTAAGTAATTAATCACTTAGGAAAGTAATTAATACACGGGTCGTAAATTCCTCGAAGAAGTCGTGAATTGAGATTTGGTGATAATTCGGATTCGAGTCAAGAATGGTAAAGGATTTTTGAATTTTGAATCAAACTACGAATATAATAGAACAAACTAAAAACAATTAACTAGCACGAAATTTTAATACACGAAAATTAAAAACGTGAGCTAAAACGAGAATTTAAAATCTAAAGAATCACTTTTAACAAATTTTATTCCTAAAAATCAAAAATTTAAAAAGAAAATTTTAGGAAAAAGAATTAGAATTTTTTAACTATTTTTGAATTTTTTATGAATTTTTAAAGAAAAATGAATTACTAAAAATAAACTTTTTATCTACTGAAAAGGTGCAGAAAATTAGTGGAACAAAAATGCCCAAATTTTATAACCTAATTAAGCCCTAATTTTATCAATTAAAACTAAACCCTAATTTCTTAAAACTCATTTTGAAAATATAAAACTATTTTATTTAATCCTAAAAAGACAGGGTAGAAAATGTAAGAAAAGAAAGAAAAGGGTAGGCGGGGTAACTGCTAGAAATTTACACTCTAGTGAAAATGTATAACCTCAAACTATTGAAAAAGTACAAAACAGACCTCGCGATTCAGCTTATTTTTGGCTTATTAAAAAATGAAATTCAGCTAAAACTTAAAACTACAAAGTTGAACTTGGGCATATTCTCTACAACTTTAACAAAGGCACTTGTAACTTTTAACAACAGAATAAGCTAGAAATTAAGCATCTTGTTCTGCAAAACAGTAACTAAGGCTTAACTTGATTTCCTAGACTTTAGCTTATTCCTAGCTTATTACTAAATAAAAATGAGAACTAAAAGTTGCTATGAAAAGCTTATGATGTGTACTAGAGATGTCTAAAAAGAAATAAGCTAAATGTATACAAGATTAATGGGAATTTGAACTTATGGTGATCAACAACAGTACTAGCTGTTGTTAAACCTGCCAATGCTGATATGATTGACAAAATCCTAAGTGCAGGCTAAAATTAAAGAGTTAGAACTTATAAACCACTTCACTAAATGTATCTAAGTCTACATTGACAATACTTGAACAATAGAAAGCTTTGAAACACTAAATTCTAAAATCACTTGCACCTTTAAAACTGCCCTGGTGCAAATACAAGCTTTTTAAGCTCAAAATTTTGTAATTATACTAACTAACTCTTAAATCCTATCTAAAACTTGTTAACTATGGAAATCTCAAATGCATAAAAGGAAATGACAGAATGTTGATGACTTTTGGAGTCAAACACAGCCTAATCCAAACACCCCTTTACCAATTCTTTCCCAACTTTATTGTACTTAAAAACTGTTTTAAAAACTAAACCAGCTAAATCCTTTTATCTACTCACACTAGGATTCACCTACTTAAGCTATCTAAGCTCTAAAAATCCTAGCTTATGTAGAAAAATAAGCTAGTTTATCAGCTAGCCTATTACTACTTAATATGACAGAATTTAAAGAAATGAAAACTAAATGGATTTAAACTAAAACAGCTTTAAGCATTTGAGGATTTAAACTAACTAAACAAATCTAAACAAAATTGAGCACAAATAAGAACAAAGAAATAAGCTAATTGAGTAAGCTCAAATTTATGCTAAAATTGAAATATACAAAATAAAACCTGGAATTGAAGTCTCAGAACTTAGCCACTCTATCTGAATGAGTGGCTTTAAGTAAAAAAACCTATTGGCACCTTGCCTCTAAACCAATGAGCAATAAGCTCAATAAGCTGAATTAGCTTATTACACCTATTTGCTTCCAAAGTTGATTCAATTTGAATTCAAATGACAAATATTGAACACTAATAGACAATAAGCAGTATTAAAGAGCTTTTAGTAAAGTTTGAACAAATTGAGAATTAGAGAAAACAAAATAAGCTACAATGAGCTTATCTCAAGCTTATTTGATGACAACAGCTTATTACATGAAAATTTTAGAACAAACACAACACAACTAGCTGTTATTGCTTAAAAATGAAAAATACAAGAGTAGTAACAAGAGGTAAAACTCAAATTTAAAGACTTTAAAAAAAACTTAATTGCAACAGTACACGAATTTGAAAAATACAAAGAAAAATTGAAAAACTCTAAAAACTACTAACTACCCCTCATTCTGAATACTTGGGCTTCTATTTATAGAGAGATATGACAAGAGTGATGAAAATCTTAGTTAATCCGAGCCCTTGATCCTTTCTCCTTTGATTTTCAGCCGTTGGATTCAATTGATGAGGTGTTCGGGCCAATGAGGGCTTGACACGTGGGCGAAGTGATGTGGAGAGGCTAAAATACGAGGTTGGATATGGTGAGGAGGAACGGGGAAGGGGTTTTTTCGAAGTTGGGTTTGTGTTGAAATTTGGCGGGAAAATTCGTTGGGTGGTGGTTATAAGGATTTTGCCCCGCGTGTTATTTTGAAACTTTGAGATATATGCAAAAATAGTCCCTGCGTTTCCTTTTGAAAAATGTAGTGTAAAAGAACTTTCGAATTTGTCAATAATGGCCCTTGTGGTTTCTTTCTTCTTTTTCCTCTTTATAAACAAACTTTCCACCTTTGACAACTTTAGTCCTTTGTATTCAAAACATCCAAATAAGCCTTTGAATGTTGAAAACTTGTCAACATTAGACCTTTGACTTTCATTTTGGCTTTCTTTCCTTGTATCGGGCTGATCCGGCTTTAATTGATTTGGCTTCCATTCTTCACTCTTGTCTTGTCTTTTCCGTTTCTTGTCGGTTTTTACTGTTTTTGCTCACTTTTGTCTTTTTTATCCTTTCCTGCACAATAGACACAAAAGCACACATTTTTCTATCCTTTTGGCATTATTTGGCTTTTATTTGGCAAAATCCCGGGTATTTAATATATACAATTAAGCACTTATCACCTAGCTTATCTTTTATTGCATTTGCTTATTAAGTTTAGTGCCCAATCATATTCTTGTCATATTCAAACATCGATTATCAATTCGTCATTCGAATTTCCATTCAATCCTTGTTGGGACATAATGACCCAGAAATACGCTATACTATTTCCGGTTTCATTGATTTTGTGAATCCTGATCCTTGTTATATATTTATATTTATTTATATTTATTTATATATAAAAAGGAGTAAGAATCCGCGAGTCAAACATGCAAAATCAAATCAACTCGTTGAAAGGAGACCTTAAGAATGAAATTCAAAACACGATAAAATCTCAACAAGCCGTCATGATGAATCAACAAACCACTTTTCAAAATAATTTGCAAAACATGATTTGTGGATTGTTTCAAAACCAAGCCTCAACTTCAGGTACTCTTCCGAGTAATACCATTCCAAACCCGAAGGGTGAGATGAAAGCAATCACTACTCGAAATGTGGTTGCTTACAGGGACCCACATCCTACAAAATCCCTCCTCCTCTAAAAAGTTGGGGAACAAGAACTGAGAGACAACAGATAAAGAGCAAACAAATTTCCAAGGAAGTACCGCTTAAATCCCACCTCTGGTTATCCCCATTTCTATTCTGGAACTCGATATCCCGACGACTTTGCCTAAAACCACTCCCATTCCGGAATCCGATATTCCAAAAAGTTTACCTAAGCCAAATATTCCATATCCTTCATGACGTGATGATCAAAAGTCCTGTGACAAAGCTTTGAATCAAATAGAAAAGATCTTCCAAATCTTTCAAGATTTGCGCTTCGACATTAGTTTCACGGATGCTTTACTTTTGATGCCAAGATTTGCTCCTACGATTAAAAGTTTACTCATGAATAAGGAAAAGTTGCTTGAGTTAGCTAAGATACCGTTGAACGAGAATTGTTCGGCGATGCTCCTCAAAAAGCTTCCTAAAAAGATTGGAGATCCTGGCAAGTTTCTTATTCCATGTAATTTCCCAGGAATGGATGTATGTCACGCCTTGGCCGATCTTGGCGCGAGCATAAATCTTATTCCTCTTTCTATTTGGAAAAAGCTTTCTTTGCTGGAACTTACACCAACTCGAATGACTTTAGAGTTAGCGGACCGATCGATTACTTGTCCTAAAGGAGTCACCGAAGATATTTTTGTCAAAGTTAGGAATTTCCATTTTCCTACTGACTTTGTTGTTGTCGATTTCGAAGCCGATCCTAGAGTACCGCTTATACTTGGGAGATCCTTTTTGAGAACCAATCGTGCTTTAAATGATGTATACGAAGGATAGCTTGTTTTAAGGGACGGAAATGAACAAATAACTTTTCATGTAAATGGCACGTCAAAACATCCTTAAAAGCATGTAAACGAGTCAATTAAAATGGTTAATAACTCATGCAAGGATAGTTTTAAAAGGTTTACCGACAAACCTGCTCTAGTTTACTCGCCTCCACCGGAAGATGTCAACGATGAGAAAGAAAAGCAGGAAGTGAAGAATCTCGTAGAGCCAACGGCTAAACGCCAAACTCGTATCACACCTTATTTGAAGAATTTTAAAGTTATTTGCAAGGAGAGTATTTTTCATTCAATCAAAACACCTCAAGTTTCTTTGGTTTTTACAATCACATCCACCTTACCATCTATTGAGCCCAAGGATTCTCTCATAATGGGGGACGAGCACCTTAGTACTTTTTGTGCTGAGGAAATTGTCCCAATCCCAAGAGAATCTAAGGATACATCCAGGAGTAATAGTAAGAACATTTTACCTTCATGTGATGATTTCTCCTCCATCAATGTTCCACGTGATGATTCCATGACTTTCTCTAACTTTCTTTTCGAATTTGATATCAATTTCAACTCTAGTGACATAAACCCTCTTTTTGATGAAGTATTAGACGTCATCAAGTGCAAGGATTCTTATTATTCCAACCTTGATGAGTCGACTTTCCTAGTCACACCTCTTTCTGATTCTAACAATCATGAATATCTTACTCCAAGAGACGACATTGAGATTCTACTTCACCATGATCCATCTACTCCTTTGAAAAGCGTTGCTTCTATTCTCGAGGGATTCATCGGTGATCCACTTTTCAAAGAAAATGATGATTTATTTAATTTGGAATGTAAAACGAATTATTGGAAAAGAATTTTGTACGATACTCCAATTGATGAGGCTAAATGTTTTGATCCAGGAGGCGATAATGATGAGTCGATGCTTTTCTAGTTATCAAAGTTCCTACGTATATTGAGGAAGGTTATTATGACTCAGAAGGAGACGTAATCTATCTTGAGAGTTTGCTTAGTACCACCTATGATCTCTTTTACAATGTATTTTTCGATCATGAACCACAACATATTGAGAATGAATCGGATCATGTTACTTTTTCTCCCAAAAGTGATCCTCTTCACTATGAGTTCACCGGTGAACTTATCACGATTCCTTCAGGAATTGTTAGAGAGCACGAGGATTATATCAATCGAATGTCATTGCTATGCGGTAATTCATCTTCCCGGTCATCAGAAATCATCGAATCTCTTCCCTCATCTACTACTCTCGTTGAGGATAGTGACTCCAATAGGGAAGAGATCGATATATTTTCCGGACCAGATGATTCGATACCACCAGGTATTGAAAGTGATTTTGACTCGGAAGAGGATATTATTGACAACTTGCTTAACGATGATCCCATTCATGAACGTTTAACCTTCGACATGGAACCCGATGTGCCAGTGATAAACAATGTTGATGAGTTTAATGAAGATGAATGTTTTGACCCAGGGGGAGGTGAGATTAATGTTGAAGTTGACGATTCCTTCACATTTGTTACTCGGACTTTTCTCCCGTATCTCACTTACCCTGAGGTTTCTCCCTTACTTTCCTCCACCAAAAATGAGGACACCATTTTTGACCCCGGCATCTCCACTTAGAGCCGGTGGCATCTCATCAGGATGAAATTTTCATGTGCTTAAATGTTTATCCAAACATTAATGAAAGCCCGATTGAGATTTTCTTTTCCATTTACTCTCTCCAAGGACGAATGAATTCGGGGACCGAGTCAAGCTATGTGACTCGGTTACCAAAAACAAAGCGCTTCGTGGGAGGCACCCCATGCTTATCCATTTTCTATTTTCTTTCTTATTTTCTATTGTGATGTGAGGAGGCTTGTACTCTTCCGATTCCTGTTGTTGTTTGTACTTGTGATTTTTGCAGGATTGACCCAAAATTTTCTGAAGACTCTCGTGTTCGGTGTTTTGTCCTGGTCCACTTGAGCTTCCTAGCCTTTGTTTGCCATTAGTTTGGGGAAATCCGATATCCTAAAGATTATTATCGTCTAACATTTATCTTTTAGCACACTTGATAAACGGCTTGAGATTTTTGTGATACTTTCTTCAGGCTTGAGTTATGCATTCGACCTTTTTGAGTTCTAGTATGGGGTTTTTAAGTCTTAGGCTAGGAAACATTGAGGACAATGTTTAATTTTAGTATGGGGTAGTATATCTTCGATATTATCTTACCTAATTTTGTCCGTTGTTCTTACGTACCCCGTTTTCCCACCAAAATTTTTAAAATATAAAAAATTTTAAAATTTTCAAAAATAAAATAAGTGTTTTTGTCATAATTTTGACTTTCTTGCTGGGTAGAATAAGAGTAAATTTTGACCCGATCGAGCGTGTTGAGCTCTAGCTTGTTTCTTAACTTTTAGGCTAAGCGTTCGTGAAAATTTACGAAGAACGAAAAATGATAGAGTTAAATATGAGTGGGATGCTAAACAAGTATTAATTGGAAATCTTAAGAGCTCATGTATGTAATTTGTGGCTTTTTCTCCCATAAGCTCCTAATCAGACTAATATACGTGCTGTTTTTAAAGATTAAACTTAAATCAACAATTTTTATGTAATATATAGCAAAAATTTTAGTCTTAGTTCAAACTTATACTTGAATTTTTCAAAAAGAAGTCTTCTCTATATAAAAAAATTCCAAAAAAATGAATAAATGAAAAAAATATAATAATAATAAAAGTTGTGGGCTGATAAAAGTTTACTACCTCTTGTCGTCTCACAACCGATGTGATAGTCTTCTAAAGAAAGCCCATAGTAAGAATAAAAATCTGAGACTGATAAAAGTTTGTTGCATCTTGCCGGCTCACAACCGATGTTGCAGCCTTCTAAAAGGTCGAGGGTTACAATTGCATAAATGTTTAATATTAAGTTTAAATTAATAAATAGATTTCTTTTTGTTAAATTCAAATATGCTTTTGAACTTTGACTATTCTATTTTTATAAGCTATGAATATTCGGGAAACCTAAGAGTTTTTGAAACCTAAGGTCCGTGAGTCCCGATACTAGTCTCTGTGGGGTATCAAAAGCCTGGTCACTTAGCCGCAAGGTTGGGATGTGCCGAGACGAAAGTCGCTACATGGGATGATCTCGCCTTCAAACTCATTATTCTTGGGTGGAACGTGAAGCATAGTATTTTGTAAAACGTTGATCCATGGTTGAAATTCAAAATAGCACATTCACCTAAGATATGATAATTGTCGGGAGTGAAAAGTTCACAAGTTGCAAATATGAGTAGTGTTAGCATCTTTATTGATATTTAGCTGTGATTTCGTTTTAAGCTTGGTTTGGAGCAAGTGAAAAGTCGGGGACGATGAACTTATCCTTTTTGGGACATTCTCAGATCGAAATGCATCTTGTTCTATGATCCCTAACAGTTATGGAAATAATGAAAGTCGAAATATTCTAACTAAAAAAAATTAAAAATGGGAAAATAGGGTGTTTTAAAGCTTGTGATTTCTTAACTCTCCCAACAAAAATCTTTGCTACTTTTCAAATGTTTAGTTTGGGGAAGTTTTGAGGTATTTGGTTTTAAAGCATATAATATTGCGTGAGGACACGCAATCGCTTAGTTTAGGGAATTTTGATATGTGAGAAATCACATATCTTTTCTATATCAAAAATGTCCCTAAAAAGACAAAATTATGCTTAAAATGTTTGTATATTACTTGTTTTGTCTTTGTGATTATGTAGGTACGGATAATGCAAAAATCACAAGAAAACGGTCAAAACCGGACAAACACGGACACGAGACGGAAAATAGTGTACAAAAGCCGAGGATTTGATAGCAAGAAGGGTCAAAAGTCAACTCCAGTCAACCACAAAACTCAGAGTCTGTCATTCTGGCATAGTAACTTGGTGCACTGGATCTGACAAAGTCTCTAGTTAATTATTGGATGATGGGAAACTTAAAGCAAATATGGTACTCCTAAATGTCAAAGCTTTGTGTAAGCATTCAAGTGGATCATCAGTTGGAAGAAAGTATGGTGCAACAAGGCTTGAATCAACTTGTAAAGGATCTACTGATGATTGTAGAGAAACAATGGGTGCTTGAGATGCTTGTTGATGAATCACTTGATATGATTGTGGATGAATCACTTGATATGATTGTGGATGAATCACTTAATATGATTGTGGATGAATCATTGATGGTTGAGGATAAATCACTTGTGAAGCTTATGGATGAAACATTGAAACTTGATAAGGATCACTTTGAATTTGTGATTGGGGATTGTAAACTCTCTCATTCATGTTAAACATTTTGAAGTAATTGATGTGTGAAATTAAATTTGTGGACCTTTTGAAGATTAGGTGATTGTTGTTGTGGTTTAAAATCAATTAACGTTCACAGGAATTTACAAATCTATGATTTAAACCGAGAAAAGAATTAAATCTTTAGCGGGATTTTACAAAATTAAGAAGAAACCGTGAAGCAATGATTAATTGTTGTGAAATCGTTGTTGTTGTTGTTGAAGAACTTGAGCTTTTGTTGACGAATAATGAGTAAAAACGATGAACGGTGCACAAACTTTCAACTTAAAATAAGTATCGGTTGATTAAAACTCAAATAAGGACTAACGGTGCAATTGCGTTTCATGTCAGAGGACTAACGGTCTGAATTAGAAGTAATAAGGACTAACTGTGTAATTCTGCTACAACAAAGAGGGTTAATATACAACTAAAGGACCAACTTTGAAATCCACCTTGAGTCTAGGGACTGCATGTGTAAATGTCAAATTTTAGTTTATTAATTGCAATGTGTTCCCTCCTTTTCTATTTCTTCTTCGTTTCAAATTTATAAAATGATAACAGAAGTATTTTAGACTCGCGGAATGATACGATTATCATCGGTAATAAGTAAATATACCACGATGATCGAAGATGAGTCACGATCACAACGATGTATGTCTTAAGTCCCGTCGATGAACGACACTCGAAACCGAAAACTCGAAAATTAGTTAAAACGTGTAAGATTTGTTCGGGTCTTCAAGGATTTTGACTAGTTCGGTTCTTAAGGGTTTTGACTAGTTCGGTTCTTAAGGAATCAACTAGTTCGGTTCCTATAAGAAAAATGACTAGATTGGTTCTTTTGCTAGATCGGTTGCCTCTTAATTTTACTAGTTCGGTTGCTTCTAAATGAACTAGTTCGGTTGCTTCTAAATGAACTAGTTCGGTTGAAGAAGGCGTGAACTAGTTCGGTGAATAACTAGTTCGGTTCCTTTTAGACTTTACTAGTTCGGTTCCCACGAGCTTGTTACTTGTTCGGTTCCCACGAGCTTGATACTTGTTCGGGTCCTTAAGGAAGAATGACTAGATCGGTTGGAACAACAAACAAAAAAAACTAAAAAATACTATTGTCCTTGCGTTGTCTTTCCGTACTACTAGCACCGAGTCTTGTGGATCTTGTCTCCTCTTCTTCACCATGTACCACCAAAAAAATAAGCTCAACCAAAATAAGCTTTAATAAGCTCGATTATAAGCTTGAATAAGCTAAGTTGAACAACGAAAAAAGAAAAAAGAAAAAAAATAAGCCACGAAATCAGTTTTACAAATGAGCTATACGTATGAACCTCAAGAAACAAGAAACAAAAAAATGACTTTGAATAGTTTAACAAGTACGTGAGCAGTATAAGCCCAAAATCAAATTTTGAATAGAAAGCCCAACTTTTGTGAACAAAAAACAAAAAATTAATCTAATTGACGACAAAGTTTTATTTTTGTAAGTCTTTAATTATCAAATAAAATGACTTTAGAAATAAGCTTACAGAACAAATCTAAAATAAATAAGCTATAGAGAAGCCGAATCCAATAAGCTCAAAATAAGTTTCCACAACAAAACCACTAAAGAAACCAAGATAGAACCATGGCTCTGATACCAAGTGAAGGATATTGATTTCACACACACTTATAAACTTAGAGAGAGAAAGCTAAAGAGAGAGTGGATGAGAGAACCCACTCAAAAACACACACAAGATTGTGAGAAAATGCATTCATGCAACACCCTCTTCATGTGTGGAGAGGGTTTATATAGTTACAAGATATGGGCCAGACCGGGTTTTCCTTGGACTTTCTATAAGTCGGCCCGGTTAGCTTACTAATTATTACATAATATTGTCTAACTATTACAAAGGCTCGTGAGATCGATAATGGTCGTCACTTTATAAAAAACTGAATTCCTAACAAATACTAACCTATTGACGGGGTACAACTTTCATTTGGGTACGATTGAAGGATACAATTGTTTGACATAAAGACATACAAAAATTAAACAAAAACCATCGCCTGTTTGTGTAACACACACAAAGATAAAACTTAATTATAAACAAAATACTAAAATCTAATTGCTTGATTATACCCAATTTTCACACCCCCAAACTCTGATAGCAGCGGAAAGGTAACCAGGGTGCAACGTCATAGCACAATGTACAAGTCATAGGAACGACCTTAAAAGAGACGTTTTAAAGATAACATTTTATAAATTCGATACTTGCATTACCAGAGTTTCACAACAAGGTCCCACAAGTTTCAAAATGATACAAGTATTCAAAACATACATAAGTTTAAAACATGACATAAGTTTTTAAGATTTTAGTTTCATCAAAGAAAAATTAACAACAAAGTCCATCCAATGATATCCACAACACTCACATATAGCATGTAATCTCCCCCGTGGAGTTTTATAAAACAATTAAGTAGAAAAAGGAGCTATGAACGCACCTTTTAACGATTTAATATGAATCAACAGAAATGATGTCAAGATGTGACGAAACGAACGTCGAAATAGGCAATAAAATCCTAGGAGCAACCTAGAGATAACGACGTAACTTAGCAATAAAATAATATAATACACAACATTCACACAAAAGAAAGAGTACGTTTTATAAAATGTTTTCCAAAAAGTATGGCATTGTCCTTATGTTTTTATGAATTACAATTTACTCAAAACATAATGTCTAATCTGTTTTAATAAGTCCCAAACATGTATCTATTTTCATTCCTTATGAGCCTAATAATAAAATTTTATACGTTTTTATTATGAGTTTAAAACAACAAGTCGTTTCCAAATTTTGAATTTACCTGACTACACAAGCGTGCAAATCCTAATCCGTAAATGATCTAAATGCGAGGTTTTGGCCTACGAAAAGATTTTTGAGTCTATTTTCTATATTTGTAGGCCTCACTGCCCAAAAAGTTCCAGATACCAAGTGAATTTACCAAATTACCCTTTAATACCAAAGCTGCCATTTTCTAGAATTTTACCGCTTCACTAAATTAAGTGTATCTCCTAAACCGTGTGTCCGTAAAGGCCGAAACATGTGGCCAAATCTAAGTTAGCTTAATATCTAGAATCTACAGTTTTACAAAAATAGGTATTGTTATATAAAATATTTGACTTATAGCTAATTTAAATTTTGGGTTCATGATTTTACTAGTTTCACTATTTCGGCGATATCTCACTCATCGGAAATAGTTACGGCCCCATCCCAACGGATACATGTACCTAAGACATCTCTCTACATCCCTATCTAATTTTCCAAAACTTCATAGATAAAAAATATCTCGTTATACACCTAAATACCTGTTGGTCCATATTGTCAATAAAAATGTTGCAAATCCCAGCCTTACAAGTTTTTGCCTTTAAGAATCTATTGTACAATGCCATAGAAATTAAGAATACATACTCATGAACACATATACTCCTCATTTACATAATGTAAATGAAAATTTTATACTTTTTCAGGAAAAGAACTGGAGCAAGAATCTTACAAAGTTGACATCAAAAACCTACTGTAACAAAATTAAAATCCACCCCTTTTTGTTCTTGTTATTTTCGAACCAACAATCACCACAAAAACCACAAAACCCTTGATTCAATCTATGATCTAACCCAACCAAGATCACCTACAAAGCCCTAGAATTTAAACCTTGCAACAATCTTTCAAGAACAACCAAAACCAACTATCAAAAACCTTTATCAAAATCACCATAAACCATCAACAACTACACACCAACTTCATGCAACTACTCCTCAATTCATCCCACTAATTCAGCCCCTAAACTTACCAAATAATGAGTTTCTTGGTCTTTAAAGGTATCTCACAGTACAAGGATAAAGACTACATAAAAGTTGTAAGAGATTACAATAGAAATTTTTGTCTAAAATGAGTGTTTGTGTGTCTATGTGGTCAAAAATTTTGGATAGCAAGAGAGGGTTCTATCTTTTTTTTACTATGTGAAAGTGAGAGAGTTTGGTGGTTTTGATTAAAAGATGCATGTAAAATGGCTAGATCACTTGGACAAGTGTTCTAGCTAACTTAGGGTTTATCTCCACATGGTTTAACCATGTGGATCCCCTTTGCCACCCCAAATGGGGTGGTGGAGGGGTTTGTTGTATATATATTTTTTACAAAGTATAAATAAGTGGGTATTTTTTAGACTAAAGGTAATAACGTAAGATATAACAAGGGTTTAGGCGAAACCACGACGCAAAAACGAATAAGTTAAAAAAATAAAAACCGTAACATGTGGGATACTTTGGTAAAATAATAAATTATGGAGGGCACATAGACAAATAATAAACCTAAAAATGGCTCAAACTTAAATAGGAACGCAAAATTACCAAATTGGGTAAATAGTAAAGATAAGTTTTACTTAAATGTACAAATTGAAATAAAATAAGAATAAATTATTTATCTGAATTTACGAAGTATTACACCAATAACCGTAAATCTTTGCAAATTGATGCAACTGGTGGTAGTGGAAGCAACTCTCCTGTCTGGTCGATTGTTGGTATACCCATGTTTAATTGTCTTTTTTATGCATTGTTCTTTTGAGAGGGTCTATTATTGATTTCTGTTCTGTTAATCTTTATAGATGACAACGGTGCCGTGGATATAAACAGAACGATGGATAACCTAGAAGACATGATAGCGAATCTAGAAATGGTCTTTTCCTACCTAAAAAAAGAAGGTGCTTGAAAGAAAGGAAAACAAATCGAACAAATTTAACAGTTAATTTGATGTATCTTGTGGAATTAATAGCTTGATTTATTGATGAAGTAGTAGTAATTGTTCCGTTATCGCCCCCAAAATTGGACCTTTAGTTAACGCATCTTCAGTAACTCTAGTTAGAAATAGTTTGTTAACTAAATTTTTTGTTTACAGAAACACCTTCTTCTAATGATACAGCCGATGAGGACATTGCACAATTTGAAGTTGAATCTAAATCAAAAAGTTTCACCTCCAAGCCAAAAAAGGTTACAGGTCATAAAGTTGTAACCCAAAAGGTTCAAACAAAACCATTTCCTTCTAAAAGCCATGTTCCAATAAGGAATTGCATACTAGGCCTTGTAATAGCTCTGATGTGTCGTTATGTGGTGTTTATTTGTATGATTCAAGTTTTAAATTTATATTTTGCTGACTCAACCAAAAACAACACTTTAACGGGCAGTGTACCCGGTCGATGGTAGATTCGTGGTAAGTAGAGTGTCGAACACTTGAAGCGAGGTTAAATCTATCAATTTATTTATATATTGGTTATCTAATTTATGTTAATTCTAATCTAAGTCAAACCTATGCTAATCCTATGTAAGTACCAATCCTAATTCTAACAGGTAAAAGGGGGGTTTCGACCTGAGAGACTGGCACGGGTTTGTTCGGTGACTACAATCAATTCAAGACACTTTAACCTACGCAAGATAATTAACAAAAGATAAAAGATCGGTCAAGCCTTTTGATAGAAAATTGTATTAACTATTATTAATCCGATTAGAATGTTGGTTTGTTTATTAAGTGCAATGATTTCTTCCCTCGAGGCGACATATCATTCTTAAGACTTAGGCGGGACTTCTTCCTAAGACCTAGATACATTAATTTTGTCACAATTAAAGAATCCGCATAAAGCATCCTTATTTGCTGATTATAATCTATCTTAGAGATTAAAGCAATGGTGATCTTATTAAACCCTATCTGATTGAGACTTTACCCACTTACCGCTTAATGGTGATTTATACTCTAGTAGTTCACTTGTCCAACTATCCAATGGAATCAGTACGTTGTTTGTTGAATTATCTAGGTTCACCTTCTAGTCAACACGTTCAATAAACCAAAGGCAATATCCAATTAACTAGTTAAGTCCAAAGCGTATCCTAGACACATATTTAGAAGGACAATATTTTTTATCCTATGATTCTAGATGTATAAATCACTATATGGAGAGCTATCCCAGACTCTAGATTACTTGGTCCATATCACTAGATTTAGTTGAATGATAGGTCGCATACAAAAGCACGTAAACAAGTATAAATTGATAAACATATACAAGCATTCAATGATAAATCAAGAAATCGAGATAAACAAAACCAAACATTTAAATCTTTATAATAATGGCAAATACCCGAAGGTTATTAGCCTTCAAACGTCATAATAAATACAAAAGCAATTATTTGGCCAAGGTAAACTAACCGAGTTAACGAATGATACCAAAAACTGAACGATTACTAAAGTATATGGATATACACGTTGTCTTCTATGGATTAGAATGTGTTGCAAGACCTCTTATGCTCTTTTTCTCCTCTAAAAATCGACTTTTGTGGTTTAGGTATCGAGAATATGATTTAGCACACTTAAAACTCATTTTTGAGTTTTCTATTTATACTGTCTGGAAGTCGGTTCGATACTGCGTATCCAAGGGATTGGATACGGCGTATTGGGGGTTTCTTATAGTAAGGACCACGTTTGATATCTTCCAGAATATTCACATTCTATATCTTCAATACGGCGTATTGACTTCTTTTGGATACGACGTATTGATCTTCTTTCCTTTGTGGTCTTTGGTGAGTGCATGCACGGATACGCTGTATCTTCCTTGATGGATATGGCGTATTGGTCTTCATAATAGTAATCTTCAAAATATCTTCATTTAAGCTCCAAAATGCGCGTTTTTTGCTAATATTCACCAAGTACTTCATAATTACTGCAATTCTCAAATATAAACGATTAAGTAACAATTCTTTGCAATAATTGTACAAAATGGGTTAATTACATGGGAAAAATGATGCTATAAAATAGATGTTATTTGATGTCATCAAGCTCATACATGGGCTTGTATTGGTAACAAAACCTTTGGAACAAGAACAACAAAAGATGCAATAGTTGTAGATCAAGACAGAAAGGGGGAAAAGAAGGTTTGAATAAGAGGGATTATTGGTTCAAGTTAACAATAGACATTTTAAAAGTGACATGTTTGTTTGTGTTCAACAGTGGTAATTTACCCAACAATGAATTTGTTACCTTTAAGGTTTGTTTGATCATACATTGGATGGTTATTGATCAAAAAGTTTATGTTTAATCATCTAATATTCTGCTTATGCATCTTATGTCCATTTAAATAATGTTGCTTGTATGTGTGATAAATGCTTAATTGTATATATTAAATACCCGGGATTTTGCCAAATAAAAGCCAAGAAAATGCCAAAAGGATAGAAATTTGTGTGCTTTTGTGTCTATTGTGCAGGATAGGATAATAAAGACAAAAGTGAGCAAAATCAGTCAAAACCGACAAAGAAACAGAAAAGACAAGACAAGAGAGAGATTTGAAAAGATCAAAGCCGGATCAGCCCGATACAAGTCAATGAAGACCCAAATGAAAGTCAAAGGATCAATGTTGACAAGTTTTCAAAGCTCAAGGGTTCATTTGGATGATAATAAAGACAAAGGGCCAAAATTGCAAAAGATGAAAGTTGGTTTATAAAAGGAAAATGGAAGTTATCAAGTACAAGGACCAGAAGTGTCAACTTTAAAAGTTGTTTTACACTACATCTTGGAAAAAAGAAACGCAGGGACTACTTTTGCAATTACTCCAAACCTTTAAACATAAAAGCGGGGCAAAAATCCTTCTAACCACCTCCTAACCATTTTTCCCGCCCAATTTCGCAAAAACCCAACTTGCTAAAACACCTTCCCCGCTCCTCCACACTCATCTAACCTCGTATTTACACCTCCTCCACATTATTGCGCTTACGTGGCATCCCTTGATTGGTCCTAACACCTCATCGATCAAGATCAACGGCTTATATTCAAACTTAAGAGATCCAATGGCTGAAAATGAAGAAGCTCTTATCTCTCTCATCATCATTTTTCTATAAATAGAAGCTCAAGTTCTTAGTAGAGGGAGTTAGTAGTTAGTGTGTTTTTAATTTCAGTTTTATTTGTAATTTTTCTTATTTTGTACTGTTCATCGAATTAAGCTTTTTAGATTCTTCAAATTAGTTGTAATCTCTGTTTCTTCATTTGTACTCTTTGTTTTTTAAAAGCAATAAACCAGTTCAGTTGTGTTTTGTTCTCAAATTTTAATGTTTTAAGCTGTATTTTAACAATAAGCTTGTGATAAGCTCATTATAGCTTATTATGTTTTCTTAAGTTCTCAAATTGTCCAAATGTTATGAGAATCTTTTAAATACTGTTTTAGTCTATTAGTGTTAAATTGTGTTCATTTGAATCAACTTTGGAAGCTTATGGAGTAATAAGCTAATTACAGCTTATTGAGCTTATAGCTCATTGGTTTAGAGGCTAAGGGAGCCATATAGGTTTATGATTTAAGGTCACTCACTCAGAAAGAGTGACCTAGGGTCAGAGACTACATTTCACAGGTTTAGCTTTTCAATTTTGATTTCATCATTCACATAGCTTATTTCTTTGCTTTCCTTGTACTCAATTCTGTTTAAAATTAGCTTAGATAAGTTTAGAGTTTCAAATGTCTTAAAGTAACTGTATCTAGAATCAATTTAGATTTCAATTCTTAGTTCTGTCATAATAGTATAATAAGCCTAGCTGAAAAACAAGCTTATTCTTACTAATAAGCTTTAGGTTTTAGATTTAAAATAGCTTAATTAGGACAGTATAAGGAAAAGTAGATAAAAGGTTTTAGCAGCTTTAGCTTTAAAATAGACTTTAAGTACAATTTAGTTTAGATAGAATTTCTTAAGGAGTGTTTGGTTTAAAGTGTTTTTGACTTTTAAAGTCAACAAAATCCTGTCAAAATGTTTTACATAGCTGAGTTTTATAAAGTTATCAAGTTTTAAGAAGGTTTTAAAAGTTAGATTGTAGAATTTAAAATTTTAGAGCTTAATAAGTCTTTGCCAGCACCAGGGCAATTAAAGTGTTTAGTGTTTTAGATTTCAGAGATTTTAAGCCTCCTAGTGTTCAATTTAGGTGATAGTAGTCTTAGATACAAGAAGTGAGTTAGTATAAGAGATCTTAGCTAAGAGATTTAGCCTGCATTAAGATTGTGGTTAAGTATATCAGCAACATCAGTTACTGCTGTTGTTACTATTCAATTTCTAGCTTCTTTTTAAGCATTCATAACTAGGAGATATGGTTTAGAAATAAGCTTTGAATTAGTACTCCATTAGCTTTATACAATCAACCTCTTAATTTTCATTTAGAAGCTTTTAGATTAGCTTAATTTTCCTTATAAAAGTAGTATAGCAACAGTTAGAGTAATAGCTTATTTTCTTATTGATTTCTTATTTCTAGTTATAATTTTTAGAAACTTTTTATCTAGGATTGCTTAATAACCATAGAATAGCTTATATTTAAAGATTCAGCTTCTAAGATTTAGAAATAAGCTTTTTAGCTTATTAGGAAAAGCTTAATAACAGTTTTAAGCTGAATTGTCACTTTTAGATAGCAAATTTCTAGTAATTCTTGTTAACTCTTAGCTTATTACTTTTTAGAAATTCTTAGTATACATCTTAAGCTCCATTTAGCATCTTTTGGTTTTCATTTTCATCTAGAAATAAGCTAGATATAAGCAAGAGTTTGAAAAAGCTAGCAAATGCTTAGTTTCTGTAACAGTTTTAAAGAGCTTAATTTTCTAGCTTATTAAGTTGTCAAAAGTAGTTAGTGCCTTTATTAAAGTTGTAGAGAATAAGCTCATTAACAACTTTGTAGTTTTAAGTTTTTGCTTATTTCCATTTTTTAGATAAGCCAAAATAAGCCATATCGTATGGTCTGTTTTGTAATTTTTCAATAGTTCAAGGTTACCCGTTTTAACTAGAGTGTAAATTCATCATAGTTACTCCGCCTACCCTTTACTTTCGTTTGTGACATTTCCTACCCTGTCTTTTTAGAATAATAAAATAGTTTTTAATATTTTTAATTTTAGTTTAATAAAAATTAGGGTTAGTTGTTAATTGACAAAATTAGTGTTCAATTAGGCTATAAAAATTGGGCATTTTTGTGCCATTGATTTTCTGCACATTTTAAGAAGTTAAAAAGCATTTTTCCTTATTTTTCCAATTAAATTTGTATTTTCTAGGAATTTAAATAGATTTTAAGTAAATACTTTTTCTTAAATAAATCATAGAAAATAGAAAAATAGTTGAAAATTTTTAATTCTTTTTGTGAAAATTTTCTTTTTAAATCTAGTATTT
The DNA here is from genome assembly GCA_026074375.1 of Tanacetum coccineum. Lineage (NCBI taxonomy): Eukaryota > Viridiplantae > Streptophyta > Magnoliopsida > Asterales > Asteraceae > Tanacetum > Tanacetum coccineum. The sequence goes on from BQNB010055921.1 coordinate 18,885, forward strand.
TTGAAAAATAAAAGTAAAATTTTAGTGATAATTTTTAGAAAAAGTTTATTTTTGTTAATTCATTTTTCTTTAAAAATTCATAAAAAATTCAAAAATAGTTAAAAAATTCCAATTCTTTTTCCTAAAATTTTCTTTTTAAATTTGTGATTTTTAGGTAAAAAGTTTGTTAAAAGTAGTGCCTTAGATTTTAAATTTCAGTTTTAGCTCACGTTTTTACTTTTCGTGCATTCAAATTTCATGTTAGTTAATTGTTTCTAGTTCATGCTATTATATTTGTAGTATAATCAAAAGTTCAAAAATCCTTTATCATTCTTAACTCGAATCCGAATTATCACCAAATCTCAATTCACGACTTCGTTGGGACACGACCCGAGGAGTACAATACTTCCCGGATAAAAATATACATATTGTGTTTTCTTTAGTGAGATTTTTACCTTATATTTCTCTTGTTTGAGAAGTATTTTGGGAAGAATTTTTACGGGATTAATACTATATATATATAAATTTGTTATTACTACACCAATGTGAATAACTACTTATGAACTACTATGGTGAATTTTATTCAGCATTGTATACTTTCAAGTGTTGAAGTAATATTGATTTGATAAGTTTGACTTTTATAAGGCAATTGAGGTGGTGTCTAAAATAATACCAGTTTAATGTTTTTAAGGATTGGGACCAACAATGATACTTTATTAGGTAGACTTTGACTTGGGTAAGTGTCATTTGACTTTTAACTTTACCCTACTAAAAAAATTGGGGATATTGCAAATTTTGTCCCTACAAGTTTGGTGTTAGATTGTCCTCTATTTAATGATGTGTCAGATTTCCCGTATTCCCAAAGAGCTTTTACCACCTATTTTTGTGTGTTCACAAAGTGATTTAACACATTTAATCTATTCCATTTCAATAATTCTAACAAAAACTTCAAAAATCACAACATATCGGCGATGATGTCGCAAACTTGCAGCACACGTGGTTGAGAAAACTCTGCACAACGACATCTAGTCTTTACAAACAAAGACCTTCTGACTGAAATATTAATCCGATAAAAACAGTGGCTACAAATTCTCACTTCCCATGATTTCACCGATAAACGCAGAAAAATCCCTAACCTTGATCATGATACTAGTATTTTTGCTAATCCCCGTAGAAGGTTATTTAAATGTGAGTTTATGTCGTTAGATCTCAGACTTGAGTCAAGAAAATACGCTATGGATAACTCATTCACTATTGGCTCCAATGAGGAAGATGATCATGTTAAGATCTTGCAATATTGCAATGATTTACTTTTGTTTAGTGGTTCAAGGTCGCCTACTTTTTATTACATATATAATCTATCCACTAATATATTTAAAAGGCTTTCGCAACCAGAAAACTCGCATGATGATTCACATCTTCATGCAACTGGTGTATTGAGAATGGCATTTGATCCTACAAAATCACGTGACTAAAAAGTGGTGCAACGTTTTTCATGCCCAGATTCTGACCTTGAAATTCAAGTTTACTCTTTAGAGACAGGCAATTGGAGCCTGTGTAGGGAGCGGTTATCTACTATAATTTTGTTCATTTTTCCACTTTAATATATTAGAATGATGCCTTCCATTAGCTAGAAACTGAGGATAGGTAGATTACCCTTTACAAATTAAACATTAATGACCATGACCATCCAATTATAACAACCATAGAAATTGTAGAATATGGTTTTCTCATAAATCAACACACATATAGAACACGGATTAAGATAGAGAGGAAGAAGAAAGATGATGGAGGTGTTTGGAAAAGTTCTTTGTTTATTTCTCTTTCACATGTAAAACACACACTCACACACTCTCTATATGTGTAGAGAGGGTTACTTATCTATCATTGGCTGGCCATGGGCCTTCCTATGGGCTTCCATGGGTCGGGCCTTGTACTATAACAATACTTACTCTAACGAACTAGCCTATCAGACTAACTATTACACGCTTATATCGTCTAACTATTACAAGGCTCGTGAGATCGATAATGATCGTCACTTCACTAAAAACTAAATTCCTAACAATCTCTCACTAAGGGACGATCGTTGAGATCTCATAAATGATCAACACTTTTGGAATTCCTAACAATCTCCCCCTAAGGGGTGATCAAAGAGATCTCTCTTTGTGACATTGATCTTTGATCTTTGATGCTTCTTATTTTGATCTTGAGTCTTTCTCGTATAATAGTTGTGCTAGTTCCTTTTATTCCAATCATGCACTTGTGATCTTGATCTTGATCTTTTCTTTGTCTTTGTATTTGTCTTTTGACTTTGCCTTTGAGATCTTTCATCATTACTTGATCATCTTTGTAATACTTCGCCTTCTTGATATCTTGTGTCGTTGGACCAACAATGCTCATACTTTATATCATCTTGAAAGTCGTCTAACAATCTCCCTTAATAATCTTTAACTTGAACACTTTATATCTTTAAGGAAGATATTGAGTATCAGAGTAGTAAAAGTCTTTATCTTGAGCTTTCTTGATTACTTGGAACTTTACTTCTTGAGTATGCGTGTGTGGTTATGAATCTGACTCAGCTGGAATGAGATAACACCACCATTTTATAAACCAGAAATTAAATGTTAGTAATAAGCACAGTTATGGATGAATATAGCTTTGTCATTCATCAATATTAGGTAGCGTTAACCTTTGGTTCCGTGAAGACCGACCTGTAATCAAGTAGATTTAATTTAGAAGAATCTCTTTGATAAGATTTCCAGCTTAAAGTATTGGATCATGTAACACTGATTGCATTAGATTCATAGTACTTATGTGTTCTCATTATCAGAACGTCTTAAAGTAAACAGCACGATAAGAGTGAATTGATTAGTTACTATCTTACTGATTGAGTTATCAATTCATCAACTGGACTAAATCGATATCCAATTAACACTAGAAGGATTTCTATTTGTCACTGTGAAATGCTAAAGAGCACCACTCTAAATGTTCTGGCAAGATCACGAGTATAATGCGTAGGACTCTAAAATATCACTTGTGTTCTTTGATTGTAAATAGCAAGTGTATTTTGAATTGTGTCCTAATGATATTTATTGATGGTCTCTTTTGGCTCTAGACTCAATAAGTGTGTTTTGGTTTTAGTGATCGAAGGCTGAAGAACAATCAACTAACATACATAGAAAGAGGAAGAGGGTTGTTTTAGAGAGAGAGTTATTGGATGAACATTCTAGAGAGAGAAAGGAACATAAGAGAGAACTTTGTATTATGTGCAAAAATAATGAACAACCAACCACCTCTCCAAGGCATGGAGAGGTGTTTATAAAATTATAATGGATCGTGGGCTTGGCCTTCATGGGTTTGTCCATGGGCTTTAGCTAACTAGACTAGTAAGTTTCCAAAAATTAACTTAACAAGCTAACTACAATTATCTATGGAAGTGACCGACACTTTCGTGTTCCTAACAATCTCCCCCTAAAGGAGGTCACTCCATTTTACAAAAACTTAAACCTAGCATACTATGCTTTATCTTTAGTCTTGAGCTCGTAGTCTTTAACTTCTATCATTAACTTGTGATTTGATGTAGTGATCATTGACTTTAGGCTTGAGCTTGTTCCTTTAACTTGACTTAAATGTGAAAATGTGATCTTGAACACCTTGAGATCATCAACCAAGTATAATCTCATTTCGCCATCTTGTAAACTTTGCCATCTTGTAAATCTTGTGACTTTTAGACCTCATACTGTTCTTGATGTTTGAAAGCGAGTGTAACAATCTTTCTTGATATTCTTTAACTTTAACACTTCGTCACTTCGAGAAAGACGTTCGGTATTAGAGTGACGGAAACTTTTTTGAAATTCTTTGTCTTTAATACTTTGTCACTTCAAGAAAGACGTACGACATTAGAGTAGCGGAAGTCTTGAAACATGTACTTGAGCTTTCATGGTATCTTTATAAATGTAGGTCAAGTATGAGCATGCGGCTATGGATCTTGTGAGCCAGCTGGAACCAGGTACCTCCATGACCATCTTTATATATTCTTGAAATGAAACAGTTAGCAATAAAGCAAGGGGATGAATATGGCTTTGTCATTCGCCCGTGTTTGGTTGGAGTACCCTTTGAATCCGTGAGGATCGACCTATGATCAGAAAGATTCAATTTAAGAAGAATCTTCTTGACAGGATTTCCAGCTGTAGTATTAAATCTTTCTAACACATATGTATTAGATTCATCGTACTCAGCATGTTCTCATTATCGGGACATCTCAAAGCAGACAACACGATAAGAGTAAACCAGTGAGTTACTGTCTCACCGATTAAATAAAAAATTGATTTGAAAATTAATCGACATATCACTTGCTAAAGTGGTTTTGTAACACATCGAGAGTTTTAAGCAATTCAAAATTCATTAATCATCGATCCATAACCTAGAACAAGTTTGATTCATAAAGAATCGCACCATTGTTGCTTTCTAGTTGTCACAAGTTTGATTCATAAGAATCGCACAAGTCACCTACCATGAGCTTGTTTAATGTTGGCTCAAGCAGGATTTCCATCTTTACTATGAGTACTTAAGCATCACTCGGATGTTCTGGTAAAATCACAAGGATAATACGTAGGACTCTTAATGTATATCTTGTAATTCACATTGTATGACTTAGCAAGCATAATTTGACAAGTGTCCTAATGAGATTTAAGGATGATCTCTTTTGGCTCTAGACTCAATAGTGCACTTTGTTTTTAGTGATCGGAGGCTAGAGCAGATTGCCACCTTTTTAATATCAACTAACTCGGAGTGAGAAAGTTGATAGAAATGCGTGTAATCTCTGTGAGAAATAAAACAAGAGAGGTGTCTTTTGAGAACCTTGATGGCTAGGAGGGTTTGTGCATAACTCACTAACCTGTGGGTCTAGTTGACTGTCTTCAATGTTCCAGAAAACCAACTTAGTGTTTCTGACAGATTAATATTGACCTCGGTTTCTGCTCAAGTGTTTAAAGGGCTTCTTTCTTGCATTTATCCTTACATATCTTTTCATCCTTCAACCCCTCATGCGTACCGAGACTCATAACTAACACCTTTTGGGTTTAATTCTATGTTAGCTCCATCTCAGTCGGCATTATTCCTGATTCTTACTTTTTCTCCTTTTGTATCATACCTAAGGACTTCTACACTATCTAGTGGATATCCCTGGGTAGATCCCTCCGGTTCTGGCTGGATCATAGGATTTGAATACCTATGCCTAACCACCTTATAACTCCATAAATTTAAGTACATGGTCGGTCTTTTGGGTATTCCATCTCAATCAAAACCAAAATCATTGAAAATTTCAATCAAAGTGTTTGATATAAATATCAAAAGATTTACACTTTGAAAGTTTTTCATCATCACTAAAAGCTCCCCCTTAACATGTGCACCGTAATCGTAGTACATGTTAAGTTTAGAGTGCATTGAGTCCATTTTATATGATCACATTTCAATACAAGTTAGGTTCAGTTTAATCACATTTTCTCCCCTTATCCAAAATGTTAATCCCTTGATATTTTGGATATCAATTGATTAAACGTTCGGGGACAAAATGTTACACAATATCTAACAGGAACATTTTATAACCGCGCCCCACCTCAAATATGAAGAATTATATAAGATATTGGTTTTGAGTACAATAAGTCTAAAAAAATTGAAAAATTTTTTAAACCCTTAAAAAAATTCTTGAAAATTTTATACTCGAGCACTCCTTAATATCACCATTAAGTCTACACTACATATATACAAATTCACACATGTTTATTATTTACTAGGTTTGACCTGTTATGATGAGGACATCATATGATATTATATGGTCCTTTGCAGCAGCCGAAAGTCTCCCTTGTACGGTCTCCCACCGACAAATTTTTCCAGACTTCGCATGATCCTCCTGTTCTTGAGCATTTTATCAATCGCCTGAATCATAGCTCCTGCTCTGTCCTTGTCTACCTTTTTCCAGTACCTCTGTGGCAGATACTTCATCCTGATTCTCTTTAGAATATCATCAAGAGCAGTCCGAACATCGTTGAGTGTATCGTCATGGAATTTGTGGAGTTCATCAATATGCATCAATTTGTTCTTCTTATCCTTATTCTGATATATAAAGCCTCTAGGATTTGGGTATGCTGAGTATGTTGGTAATCTTTTGAGATCTGATCTGTACGTGTCCGGCCTTGTGAGGTTGAGCTTCTTTTGGTAACTTTAAACAACTGAAGATCTTCTACACGCCTTTGGATGACAATGCTATTCGCAATGAAACATTCAGAGCAAAGCGTTCTTTAATAGTGAGGTTTGTCAGCTTGCCTTGAAATAGAAGTAGCAGCATGTCTTCAATGTCTTGTGATGGAAGACACTTTTAATCGCCTTCTTTGAATGTATACAGCTTGTCATTATTTCTACAAATAGTGATCCAATCCAAATGCTTGTAATTATGCCATTCGACAATCTGAACCTTTGTAACAGTAATGATTATATGCCTGGAGTAGACATCACGAGCAGATTCCATATTGACAGCAAATCCATAGAATTGTTGACACTTTCGACCCTAATGAGAGATTCCCTATAGTGCATGTTTGTCGTAGATAATCGGCACAGGACTCCACATGGTGTTCGGAACCAAGTCTTTAATCCATTTGACGAGGTCATAATCTGCAGCTTTGGTCTTCGTTACTGAAGTTTCATAAGTTCGGCTTGAGCTTCCACCCTTTAGATATGCAAGGTCGTTGTTGATGAAGTGATCAAAAGGTATGACTCGACGACCTTATGAGTTGGGTATCAAAGGTAAGGGCTTACGCAGATCATGTGGATATTACTGGCCTTCAGGGTTGTTCCAGTCAAGTTTATCAGTGGTTGCTTTGCAGACTTCTTCAAGGAAATATTCAAGTTCTACCAGACTCTTGCACGATCCTTTCATCAGCTCGAATGTTTAACCGGCTAATAATTCTGGAGTCAGAGTGTCCACTTTGAGCTGATTCATCACGAATGCTGAGAAGTCTAAAGGAGTATCCATCAGCTTATTAAACGAGTCACGAGTATCTTCTTTCCGAGCCATAATGTTAATCCAAGGTTGAATTAGTCCTTAAGCAGCAGGCAAAGTCTTGTTCCAATCACGATCGGGAGTTGGAGGTTTTGTTGGTTTCTGAAACCAATCATGATGCTGAGTGGTCTCATCAACAGGTTGATCTTTAGAAAATCCTGTATCAAACTCCTGACGTGTGGGTTCTTCAAGTCTTCGTCAGCGTGTATTGGTTCCTCTGCATGTGCAGACTTGCTAGTAGACGTATGATGAGATTTGGACCCTTCTTTAGACTTGCTAGATGACTTGGATGTCTTTTTCCTTTGGTGTACTAGTTGATTCAGGTTCTATTCCAGCTCTTCTTCTCTTGGACCCCCGATTTGATCCACTGGAGGATTCTTCATCTTCATCCTGATCATCTCGACGTCTTTTAATCATGACGGTATCTCCATATGTGTCAAGTATGAGTTTGTCACTTTTATAAGTGTCAACCAATGCTTTGTAGAGAGTCTTCTGATGATCGGATCGGTGGATTGATTTGTTACTCTCCATTTTATCTATGAGAATTTTCTTCAGTTCTAGTTCAGAAAGGTTAGCTGCGACAGCATAAGATGTCTTGGCTTCATTGGATGAACGAGTCAGTATTTCAGCTTCAAGTTGTTCATTTATAGTCTTCTCAATTCGTGGAAGAATCTTAGTGAGTTGCTCCTTAACTTGGGCTTGGACTTGCTCTGTGATGATTTTCTTGATGTTGTCATCAAGTTTATTGATGAAATCTGCATTTTTAGCTTGAGCTTCATCTTTGAGTTTGTCTAACTGTAATTGAACAGCTGTTTTAACGGCTTTATTCATCTTGTTGGCAAGATACGTATCAATAATGCCGAGAATTGAAGAAGCAACTGCAACAAATTAGTTTGTCTGCTTGAATTTAAAGAAGTCATCTTCCAAAGCTTTTACTCTATCTTCGAACTTGAATACGGAATCAAAGGTTGGAAGATTTTATAGGGAGGTACTTAGAACAATTGTTGGTGTGGAAATAGTTATTTGTTGTAGAGGTTGGATGAGAGAACGGGTGGTGGAGGAATTGTTGTTGCAAAATGAGGCATTTCAATAGTCGTAGAGACGAGAACATCTACCAGAGAAGTTGACTCAGTGTTCAGATTAAGAATGGAGTCAATACATATATCTGGATTCGGGTTGAGCATGTTTAAAATGAAGCCTGATGATACAGAAGAACTCTGTTGTTGAACTTCAAGAGCAACAGCTATCATGATCACATAAGTATCTTTTGTTACGTGAGTATCGTGAACATTAGTCTGTTGTGAATTTGTCATTTCAGTATCTCTTCCTTCAAGATTGACGTTCACATCCCTATACAATTCATTCACTTCTTCCTCTTCATCTGTCTCTTCATTCAGTTCTTCTCCTTCAACATTCCCCACCTTGAGTTACTTCAATCACTTTATTCTTTAATCAGTGGTTTATATGAGAGTTGTTTGAACCCTCAGATCTAAACCCTCTTCTTCATTATCTTCTTCATCTTGTCTTTATTCTTGATCATGAGTGGAGAACTTGGGATGAACAAAGTCATCACCATCGTTGTCTGAATCAGTCTGCTCATTATCATCATTTTGACTTAATCATTCTTGTCCAATCATATCCTGACCACTCATTTCTTGACATCATCATCTTGATTATCAGCATTCAATCATCATAATCATTCGTCATCTTTTTCCATCATCTGCACTACTTTCATATTCATTTTCCTTGTCACTAGGACTTCCAAGAGATTTGCTACATCATCAGTTCCATATGTCGTTTAATAGGAACCCCTGGTTTACCACAAGTTTCCTTCATCTGCACCTGACTCGCTGGCGTGAGAGCTATAAGTTTGTATCAGGCTTCTCTTTGTGGCCAGCTTTATTTGTTCAGCTTCTGTTAAAGCAACCTCATATAGCACTGTTAGACCTTTAGCTTTAGACGTTTTTGCAGTTGCTTTTTGCTTAGCGTTTAGCGCACCTTTGCTACAGTCTTGAGTTCTTTTGCATTTAGCAGTTGGAGGTGTATTTGTCTTGTCAGATCACGCTTGCTTCTTCTTGCACTTGCTTTTGTTTTAGGAGGTTCAGCTCCTGAAGCAATGGCTTCATTTATTAATTCATCAGGCAAATGAACACCATTATAGTTGTGTGTCTCTCATGCCTAGAGTCAAACCTTTTATCATGGTGAACGTTGGGTCATCCTTGGAAAGTGCCAAATTTCACTTGTTTTTTAGGAATTGATGGATCCTTAGTAATGAAGATAGTTGACGATGACCTTGGTGAAGCGAGGGTTAGTACATCTCATTATTCCTCTTGACATTCTTGTTCTCTTCTTGATAAACAAAGTCCTCCCATAGAAGGTAGGCATAGTCTACATTCTTCTTATGGTACATGCCCTAAAGGATTTGAGTTGAAGTGTGAAGAGTGGTAATATCCCGCTAGACTATTTGTATAACCGTTAGCAAATGGTCTTAGGGTTGATGCAGCTTGTTGTCATGTCATGGTTATCACCTTTTATCTCGTCACTGTGGCCAAGATCTCTGTAAACGTAAGGTATTTTCCTCTTCAAATGGTGGTTCCACGGAATTGCTGATTAGGGAGTTTTGGGCATATTTGAAGCATTTCTCTGAATATCAAGAGTCACATATGTTTTTATTGTTCATTTGAAACAAAATCGAGTGGTGATGAACTTTAGTTGTGGCCTAGAACTCTTGCATATAAGATTTTGGAGCATCAGCTATGATTGGAATGCCTTGTAAAAAGAAGTGCGTTTAAAACATTATTACACACACTTGAGAGTCTGGTTCTATTGGGCTTGAGGTCTCTGAGCGCTTATTGTCGTAGATTACTTTTTGCAATCGTGAGTCTGGTTGGTAGGAGCGGACTTAAAGCGTCATCACAATGCAATTTGTTGAGCTATTGTGATGTACAAGGTTCTGCTTAGAAAGAATCAATAACGTTTTTTATATTAACCAAGCCTATTTTACCTTAATTAGATAGCATAATTAACCAATTTTAATTAGCCTGCTAAATTAAGTTTTAATTTGCCTTCAAAGTTGAAATTTAATCTTAAGTGTTTTTGGTCTAAATCCATTAGATCGGTTTTTTAAAGACTTTACTTGATCGATTCCTGAATGAGAGCTAGATCGGGTCTTAAAAGATCTACTAGATCGGTCCTCAAAATGACATGATTAGTTCGGTTCCCATGAAGCTTGACTAGATTGGGTCTCAAAGAATTGGACTAGTTCGGTTCTCAAAGAACATGTCTAGATCGGGTCTCAAAGAACATGACTGGTTCGGGTCTCAGAGAACATGAATGGTTCGGGTCTCAAAGAACATGTCTAGATCAGGTCTCAAAGACTTTTGTCTAGATCGGGTCCTAAAGGAACTAACTAGATCGGTTCCTTAAGGAAGCGACTAGATCAGTTCCTTAAGGGAATAGACTAGATTGGGATCTGAAAGAAAATGACTAGATCGGTTCCTAAAGGAACTGACTAGATCAGTTCCTAAAAGAAAACTACTAGATCGGGTTCTAAAGGAACTGACTAGATCGGTTCCTGAAAGAAAATGACTAGATCGGTTCCTAAAGGAACAGACTAGATCGGTTCCTTAATTAACATCAACTCGTTCGGTTCCCAAAGCATTCTTTTAGATTGGTTTACAAAGGAATTTTCTATTTCGGTTTCATACACAAATAATTCACTAGTCACGATTTTTTGCATTCAAGATGATCATTATCCATTTAACAACATAAAGATATCATTTAGACACAATTCTAACACCAATAATCCACTGATTCATCAAGAATGTTCAAAAACAAGAACACTTTCACATATTTATCATATTTATACAATTATCTATGGACAAGGGTGCGTTGTAATGGGTCAAACACATTTGATAGTTGATAAACATGCAATCAAATATAAAACCCATCAAGATTTAACATTATCTCCTAAACCCCCAAATTTTTCGAGCATACAATCGGTCATAACTCATTCGTATGATAACCATTTACAAAAATGATTTACACAGATTGTCTACACACCAATGGAATCAAAACCCCTTAATCAATTTGAAGATTTAAACACTTTTGATTTTGATAAACCCTAATTTAAAAATTAGGGTTCTTCGAGTTCAAAAATGGTAAAATCAAAAATTCTTTCAAGGTCTGAGATGTATAGGGAGTGTAGAACGAGTTTGTAGTTATACCTTAGATGTAAAGATAACAAGAGATGGGAATGGAGGTGATGACGATCGATCGAGTGAGAGTGTGAGGAAAACAATGTGAAGTGTGTGTGTTTGTGTAAACAGAGATCGGGGTGGGGTGGGTGGGGTTAATATCAAAAATTAAATTTTAACACTTTTGGCCCCTCTAGTTTCAACTCTTATCAATTTTGCATAATTAAGTTTTATAAGGCATATACAAGATAATTAAAAAAGGCACACATGGTCCCTGGTGTTTAAACTATCATACCTATAGACTTATTTTTTTTTTTTTGCAAAATACTCCCTAAAGGCAAAAACACATAACATATAAGGCACACGAAAGGTAAGCTCAATTATCTTTCCTTAACTGATATTCCGTTATATGCTTAAAACCTTTTTCCATTTAAATTCATGATTATTATGAAGAATTTTTTTTGACATTTTCTCCCCCTCAAACATTGACCTGTTTTCTATCTAAAGAGCTGTAGTCGTTGTTTGAGAAGTCGAATGTCATTGAAAAATCATTTTCTGATAAAGCAATGTTATATCTTTGAAAAACAAACACCAAAATAAGATTTCTCTTATTTTCACACATAAGCGCACTAACACGTACACTCACGGTAATATAGGAAGCACGGGTTGTGATGCAAAGTAATCACAAGCCTTTGCATGGTCATTAAGTAGACCATGCCCGAGAATAAATTCCCGTTATGAGGTCAAGTTTTCTTTTTGAAATACTTGCCTTTAAGATGATGACCGGGTTGCTATCAGAAATAATAGAAAGGCATTTGGCATGTTTGGAATACATTTGAAACTTCTGCTGGAACTTCATTTACAGCCTCATATCATTATTGAATGACATTTCTAAGACTGTAAATGTTATCAATTTTCAGAAGACATGCCATTATTACATCTTTTTTATATTTTTCTCAATTTTTAATTTTTTCTTTGAATTTATATATTTTATATTTTTGTATTTTGTTTTTATAAAAGTTTTCGGAAAATGAAAAATCTTTTTTTTTGGTTTTTATGGTTTATAGTATATTTACATATTATACATGATATTTGAATAGGTACCACCACTATTCTTCTGCTTCATCTGCCAATTGTTTCAGAGTTTTCGACGTAAAACTTCGCATATCCAGCTTGTTGATCAGAAATTCAATTCTTTCTCTGCCAAGTTCTTTAGTGAAGATGTCCGCCAGCTAATACTCCGTATTGACAAAGTAAAGCTCTACTACTCTATTCTCAACTTGCTCTTTGATGAAGTGGAATCTGATGTTAATATTTTTAGATCGAGAATGTTGAATGTTGTTGTAGCATAAGGCAATAGCGCTTTTGTTATCACAGTACATTGGAATTTTATTGAATCCAAGGCCATAGTTGGTAAGCTGTGATCTCATCTAAAGGACTTGAGCACAACTGCCGGACAAAGCTATATATTCAGCTTCCGTACTGGATATCGCAATGCTTTTCTGCCTTTTTGATGACTAGCTAACAAGTCTATCTCCCAATAATTGCATACATCCAGATGTACTTCGTCTAGTATCTTGGCAACCTGCATGATCAGCGTCTGCATAAGTGTTAGAGCAATAGAAGAATCCTTTGGATACCAGAGTCCCCTATTAATGGTTCCTCGTAGGTATTTAAAGATCCTTTTTACAGCATGGAGGTACTTTTCGATAGGCTTTGCCTGATACCGAGCACACATGCATACAACAAATGTTAGGTCTAGTCTATTGGCTGTAAGATACATAAGGGTGTTAATCATTCCACGATAGTGTGTGGGATCCATGGCTTTTCCTTGTGTATCTTCATCCAGTTTGGATTTCTCCACTATGGGAGTATCCACGGGGTCATAAGATTCCATAACATATTTTTTCAAAGATGAGCATATTTAGACTGGTTTATAAAGATGCCTCTAGGACTTTGTGAAATCTGTAGTCCTAGAAAAAATGATATCTTGCCCATCCTCGACATCTTAAACTTTGAACACATTATTTTTGAAAATTGGTCACATAGTTCAGGTGTAGTAGACGCAAAAATTATATCATTAACATAGATTTATACCAGGAGAATATCTTTGCCTTATCTTCTAATGAACAATGTGGGATCCACGGTTCCTTTAGAGAATTCCTGAGAGAGTAAAAACTTCGACAATAGATCATACCACGCGCGAGGAGCTTGTTTCAACCTATAGAGAGCATTTTTAAGCTTATACACATGATTCGGATTGTATTGATCCATAAACCTGTCTGATTGGCTGACATAAACTTCTTCGTGCATAATGCCATTCAAGAATGCCGTCTTAACATCTATTTGGTAGACGATCATATTCATGTGAGCAATATAAGCGGGGAAAATTTGAATAGCATCAAGTCTAGCCACTAGAGCAAAAGATTCCTCAAAATAAATTCCCTCTTTTTAACGGTAACCATGAGCAACCAAACGAGCCTTACTCTTTAGAATTCCTCCTAATTCATCAAGTTTCACCTTGTAGATCCATTTTAAAGTAATAACCATCACTTTATCTGGATGAGGAACGAGTTCCCAGACTCTAAGATGTTCAAATTCATTAAGCTCCTCTTGTATTGCTTCAATCCAACATGCTTGAGTTAATGCGTCTTTTATAGTTCTTTGGTTCAACTGATGTGAGAAAGGCATTGTAGTAACAAAATAAGGCTTGTTCATGGAGTTGAAGTCTTGTGGAAACAGGTCTTTCGAGTTCACCAATGATGTTTTCTAAAGGACTATCCGTGGTTAATTTGGTAATGTGTTCTGAGTTAGGAGTAGCAGATTGCACGACAGTAGGAATAACATCCAAAGGAGAAGATGTTTCAGAATCGTTTTCTAGAATTGGAATACCAAAGAATGAATCGTTATTCATGTGTGCAACATCTAAGTCATGATTGTCTTCTTCAACATCGTTAGGAATGAAAGGAGATTGAGTTTCAGGTGTTTTTTGTGAGTTACTAGGTGATGGTGCATCTTGGTCAACAGTTGTTGAGGAAGGTGAACCGGTTGATCCAGCGGGTTCTGGAGCTACTACTTTAGCAATTGGAGCAATGACTTCAGGGGCTGGGTGATCAACACAAGGTGGAGGAGTGAGTAATTCATCAAACAGCGGTTGAAACAAAATATTCCAATTAGTTCTTGTATGTGGTACAAACGGTGTTGAAGGAGGAGGGTTTGGCACGAGTCCTGAACTGATTATTGTAGAAGTTATCTCATGAAGTGCGGGTCTTGAACTGCTATGTTCGGAAGCTATTGCAGTCAGCTCATCAAAATCTACATGAATTGTTTCAATGATTCGTCTGGTACGTCGGTTGTAAATTCGAAATGCTTTCTTTGTGGGTGCATAGCCAATGAAAATACCAATATCAGCTTTTGGTTGTAACTTACCCAAGTTCTCACTATCATTTGTCGGATAGCAGAGTGAACCAAATATATGGAAAAATGATAAGTCAGGAAGTTTGTCATGTAAAATCTCATATGGTGTTTTACCATGACGAATACGTATGATTGAACTATTTTGGGTGTAACATGTGGTAGCAACTGCTTTTGCCTATAAGAATAACAGAGCTTTTGCATAAATCAACATTGTGCGGGCAGCTTTAATTAGCGTACGATTATGTCTTTCAACGACACCATTTTGCTGTGGAGAGTGAGCATTAGATGTTTCACGAGAGATGATAACCTTCTCATAATATTCACACAAAGTTTGATTAACAAACTTAATTCCATTATCTGTTCTGATTCTTTAGACAGGCATGTTAAGCCGTACTTGGATCATCTTGAGAAACTTGATTATGAAATCTAGAGCTTCATCTTTTGACCTTAAGCATTTTACCCATGTAAATCAAGAGTAATCATCAACAATGACGAGGATGTACTTCTTTCCATTAACACTTGCGACACGCATTGGTCCACAAATATCCATGTGTAAGAGATAGAGTTTTTCTTGGTTGGTGTCTTCAGAGTTAGGTTTGTGGGGTTTCTTCTTGCTTTTGCCCATTGCACAAGCAGAACACAGATGGTCCTTTTCAAATTTTAGCTTAGGGATACCTCGAACAAGACCATGTCTAGCTAAATGGCTGATTGCACCAAAGTTCAAATGAGATAGACGTCAGTGCCATAGCCAGGACTTAGTCTTTGAGGCCTTTAACAAGAGACATATAGGAGAGGACACCATCATATCTCCAAGAGATAGAGTATACAGATTGTTTCTGTAGAAACCCGTTTAACACTTCCACTTCATAACCCGAACCACGAAAACAAGAAAAGAGATAGAGAGAGAGGCGAAATGTAAAGAGAGAAGTGAGAGAGTTGAGAGAGAAAAGAAAAAATATATTTTTAGAAAAA